>ML289196.1:0-11010 GCA_005239495.1 Nicotiana undulata
ATATATATATATATATATATATATATATATATCTTTTGATCCAAATCTCCTCAATGATAAACCACCGGAACTTAGTCCGTAACTCAGAATTTGTCATGCAATGCAGTACAAGGGAAAAGCTCCTGGAATTTGTCCTTAGTCCCAATTTAAATTAGCAATGCAGTACAGGGGGGAAGCTCTCGGAATTTCGTCTGTAGTCCCTATTTAAATATGCAATGCAGTACCGGAGGAAAGCTCTTGACATCTTGTCTGTAGTCCCAATTTAAATATGCAATGCGATACAGGGGGAAAGCTCCCGGAATCTCGTCTGTAGTCCCAATATAAATATTCAATGCAGTAAATAGCAACCACATCAAGACAGAAACATCGTACATCGCCAAAACACTCACAAGGCAACAAAAGATAGAAATGCTATGTACGACGGCCAATCAAATAAAGAACTTAAGTCACCAGCACAGGAGAACTCATTCACGAGGAATAACCTTCGAAAGACAATAATGAGCGTAAAGAACACAACTTAACCAGAGAGAAACAAGACATAACAACCTATCCATAATATTCAGGTCAACAATAAGAAACCAAATCATCCCGGCAAGGGAGAACAGCTATAACCGATTTCTCCTGAACAATTAGCTTCACAAAATAAAACCCAGCTTGAATCAATGCCCAATAATAGGCAACACCAAGGAAGTACCATCAACATGGATGATTATCTAACTAAACCTAAGTAGCACTTAGGGTAGAATCTTATAAATCACAATATACGACTCACGGGCATGCTTGACACCAACGTATAGATATTCCAATCACTGCTAAACAATTATAGGGCAAGTAATACTAATTCTAGTCAATTAGGCTGTTTATGAAGGAAATATAGCATGCTAGCAAAGGAGGTAAAACACTCAGTTAAGTCAATTAAGATCAAATAGCCAACGAAGGAATCCAAAATCAAGTAATTCTAATTTAAGCAGGAAAGGAAGAAATTAACAACCAAGGATTCAAATGTAACAATTACCATTCATACACAGGTAACATAAGAACCTACAAATCCTAAAAGATCAATCTATTAGCAAATAAGTCCGAGTACGCAATCGTCACCTCACATACACGGACTAAATCAACAAAGAAGAATCAATCCTTAGGGGTAGTTCCCCCACACAAGGTTAGGCAAGATACTTACCTCAAAAACAACAACCCGGTACTCAAAAGTGAACTTTTCGGGCGGAAAGACCTCCGGACGGCCAAAATCAACTAAAACAACTTCAAAATACACATAAAACGTATAAGGAACTATCCCGAATAATAAAGTTTCAATCTTTACAAAATTATGAAAATCGACCCAAAAGTCTACCCCCGAGTCCTCACCTCGGAACCCGAATTTTTTTACAAAATCCGATTACCCGTCCCGATACGAGTTCAACCATACTAAATTTATCAAATTCCGATACCATTTGGTCCTTCAAATCCTAATTTTTCATTTTAGAAATGTTCTTTCAAAACCCATATTCTTCCTCAACTAAAAACACAAATTAAATGATAAAAACAAGAACTAATTCATGAAATATAATTAATTCTAGTGGAAGAACACTTACCCATTCGATTTGTGTGAAAATTCCTCAAAGAATAGCCAAATACCGAGCTCTAGAAGTCAAAATATGTTTAAAATGGCTTAACCCTCGATTTTGGAAACTTATAATCTGCCCAAGTTTTTAAAGCATCGCGATCGCGGGAGAAGTAATGCGACCGCGAAGAGGAAAAGCCACTGCCCAAAGAAATGCTCTACGCGATTGCGAGTTGGTGAATGCGATCGCAGAAAGTAAAGGGGAAGGCTACTGCGAACGCGAGGAGAGATAGGCGAACGCGAAGAGTAATATGTACAAGTGCTTAAAGCCATGCTTCTACAATGCGATCGCGTAAAAGGAGGTGCGAACGCGATGAATGAACACACAGAACTACGCGATCACGTGGGTGATTACACGAACGCGGAGAAGAGAAATATGGCTGGTCTAGCTTTTACACTACGCGATCGCAACTGGAGCTATGCGGAAAAGGGCATCAGACACTAGAACAGGAGTTCAAAAATGGTGAGAAATGACCTGAAGCCCATCTGAAAAGCACCCGAAACCCTCGGGACCCCGTCTAATCACATTAACAAGTCATATAACCTAACATAGACTCGCTCGAGGTTTCAAATCACATAAAAACAACACCAAAGCGACGAATCAAACCAAAAATCAAACTTATGAATTTTCAAATTTTCAATTATCAAAACTCGCGTTGAAACCTATCAATTCAACCCGGAATAATGTGAAATTTTACAGACAAGTCACAAATAACACAACGGACCTAAAACCGATCTCGAAATTCCATTCTGAGCCCGATATCAAAATTTCACCTATCGGTCGAAGTCGCAGAACTTCTAACTTTCGCCAAATTACCTCAAATCCCTATACGAACCTCCAAATCTGATTCCGGACGCACGCCTAAGTCCAAATTCATCATACAAAACTGGACACATTAACCAAAATTCATTCCGAGGCTGTTTACATAAAAGTCAAACCTCCGGTCAACTTTCATCACTTAAGCCTCCAAAACTAAAATTTTCTCCCAATTCGACTCTGGATTATCTGGTAACTGAATCTAACCACGGACGCAGTACATAATGTGGAGTTGTTTATGATCTTATACCACCGAACAGAGCTTAAATTCCCGAAATAACCGGTCAGGTCGTTACACTGGTGATCCTTTCCGAGATTGCTTCGTGGGGGTTGATGACGCCTCTAATATTACTGACGCCTCGATCCTTATGGCAGAAGCTCATCACCTTTTCTCCAAGGCAAATGCAAGTTTATTTTTAATCATTCTTCTTCGCTCTTTTCTCCATAGGTCTAACTTGTGTTTTCTTTTATGTATAGGCCTCTGCCAAATTCCGATCTGACCTTAGTCAGTGTGAAGCCGAACTCTAAAGGGTCTCGGAAGAGAGGAATGCTGTAAAGATACTTTGTGTCCAAAAGGACGAGGTCATAAAGGATCTTCAAGTGTCTTCCCTTCTGATAAAGTTTGGAATCGACCCAACGGTGGAAGCTAACACTTCAATATCTACATGCAACAGAAGGTGGAGAAAATCAAGCTACTCCGGGCAGAGGTCGATCAGGTCAAGACCGATTGTGATCAGTTGAAAGCTAGAATTGACCGCCTTGCTGCGGAAAATGAGGCAGCTTTGTCCAAATTATCTTCGGCAGAGGCCTAACTCCAAAGATTTAGAGAAAAAGGTTCGGCTCAGGCCAAGAGGGTCGAGGAACTCGAAGCCGAGCTTGCTGAGGCCAAGGCAAATATAAAAAAAACCAAGGTCATGGCTAACAAATCCATAGCCATGTACCGGACCGATGCTGAAGTTTTCTAAACTCAGCTAAGGGAGGCTTCCAACCAGGAGCAGTGGCGTAGTGATTTGGCAAAGTTCCAATCCCCAAGGGAAACACACGAGGAAATTCATGCTCGAGGTTTTGACCTCTCCGAGGAAATTGCTCGAGCCAAAGAGCTCGTGAGCGAAGCTAGGGAGCTTGCCTCTTTCGATGATGATGATGATGATGCAGAGGGGTCCGGAAGTGGAGAAGACGGAGATGAGGCTGCTTAAGAAGATTGCCCTAGAAAAGCTGCTCGAGAGGAAACTGGTCTCGAGGGGACTAGCCCCGATCGTAGTTAGGTTATAACTTCTTTTCTTTTTTCTTTTGTAAGGCTTTGACCGGGCCATTGTACATGTTTTTTGGTATAATAGAAAATTTCCTTTTGATGCCTTCATAAATTTCTCTTTTATGCCTTCGTATGTTTATTCACCTTCATTAATAACATTGAAAATTTTTGTTGTTGTAGTTGAACTCGTGATTGAAATAAACCCTAAAGCTTTTTGTTTTTACAAGGGCAAATCCCAGGGTTCGAAACTCGTTCGAGACCTTGTCTCGGGGATGGCTCGATTGAATCGACCGATGAGTTATCTTTAATAATCAAGTTTGAGTCTTAGGATAAAGTGAACCCTTAGGTTTTCGTTAAATGATTGTTAAGTATTTCGAGCTCGCCACTATATACCATTTAGGTGAATCTTCGAGCTGTAGCCGACGTTTTCTTGAGCTCGGAACAACTGAACCTTTGGGTTCGAATCGAGTGAAAGCGAGGTCTCAAACTCTAATTATATTGGCCCTTAGGCTTTTTAGATCGTCCCTTAGGCTCTTTAAGTTTGGCCAATTCGGCCTCTAAGAATGGCTATTATTTCTTCCTTTTCGGCTAAAAGACTTAGTGAAATTACTTCTATGCCTTAGCATGTGTTTTTTGTACCCATTAGGTTTTTGGAGGGTCTAGTGATCGAAACCCTATCTTGTCTTAACTCGTTTGAGTTAGGATAATTTGACGCCTCTTGACGCTTCTTCAGGGTTTTTTTTAAGGCCGATATTATCGAAGCCTTTAAATTATTAAAGAGCTAATTTTATCGAATCCCTTTATTTGCTTTGTCGAGGGTAGCCTTATTTAACCCGTTTTTCAAAGTATTTGAAGGCCTTTTGTTTATGGCGGAAGTCAGACGTCTCCGAGCCGCGTTATTTCGGCGGTAGCCTTTTAATTGACCCAAGTTTTTAATATGGTCGTATCCTTCGGGAATGTCTCTTGGACTTGTTTCCCGATAACATTTCGAACTTGCTCGAAATGTTAGTCCCCGAGTGTGATGGCCTTGGCCTATATATAGAGGGGTGCCTCTTTGAGGTCTTGTAATTTCAAACTTAAATAGCTTGAGTGTGTAGTCTCTGAGTGTTCGAGGTATGCTTGTACTTGGCCCTTGAGCCATTTTTTCACAAGTGTTAGTTTTGTCGATAGATCAAAATTAGGCATATGATCCGTACGGTAGAAATTTTACTTCGAAACATGAGATGTTCGAGAAAGAGACTGCTTCTTTGTATTATTTATAAATGTGTACATGTTTTTTTGTCGGGACTTGATTAATCTATATGGAAACGGTTCATCCGACCGTTTGGCCCATTACAAAATTCTTCCTATCAAGACCCATTGATATATAACATCTGAGGGTGATGCCCCCCAGTATTCGAGGTTGATTGCAAAGAAGCCTTGGATACTGTTGAATTATCCTCAGGTAGCACATAGTTGTTGCCTCATTAAAAATCTTTTCGGAAAAACCCATTTGGGATAAAAACCGGTCTAAGGAAAAAAGAGTGCAATGCGTACTTTAAAACCTGAGGTCTCGGTTTCTTGGATTGAATCCCTGCAATAAGTTAGTTCCGAATGTTTAGGTAAATGAAATAAAAGAGAAAGTCATACATTAGCAATAGTACCGCTTGAGGAGTGATGTGTTCCAGTTATTCAATAATGGTTGGTCGTTCATTGTTCCTAGCTTGTAAGATCCTTTCCCGACTATGTCAAGGATTTGATAGGGTCCCTCCCAGTTAGGACCGAGTTTCCCTTCATTAGGGTCTTGAGTGTTGATGGTGATGTTTCTTAGGACTAAGTCCCCGACTTTGAAGTAACAAAGATTGGTTCTTCTATTGTAATGCCTGTCGATTCGTTGCTTTTGTGCGGCCATCCGAACGAGTGTTTTTTCTCGCCTTTCATCTAACAACTCGAGACTGGTATTCATGGCCTCGCGATTTGATTACTCTGTTGTGTGTCGTAACCCGGCGCTGGGCTCCCCGACTTCGACCGGTATCAAGGCCTCGGAGCCATATACTAAGAAAAATGGAGTTGCTCCGGTACTGGACTTCGATGTTGTCTGATATGCCCATAGAACCTCGGGCAATTTTTCTCTCCACTTCCCTTTGGCTTCATTTAGCATTTTCTACAAGTTTTGGATGATGATCTTGTTAGTTGATTCGGCTTGTCCATTCTCGCTAGGGTGATACGGTGTCGATAGGATTCTCTTTATTTTGTGATCTTCGAGGAATTTTGTTACTTTTCTACCAACGAATTGCTTGACATTATCACATACTATTTCCACGGGGTATCCCAAATCGGCATGCGATATAATCCCATATGAAGTCGATTACTTCTTTTTCTCTAACTTTTTCTAAGGCATGTGCTTCAACCTATTTCGAGAAATAGTCCAGTCAAAAATAATATGAACTTAGCTTTACCTGGGGCCGATGGCAGAGGAATAACGATGTCCATTCCCCATTTCATGAATGGCCATGGGGATAGGACCGAATGAAGTTGTTCACCGGACTGGTGAATCATTGGCGCAAACCTGTGACATTTGTCGCATCTTCAAACGAATTCCTTAGAGTCTTTTTCCATGATGTCCCAATAATATCCTGCTCCAATGACCTTTCGAACTAGTGACTCAATGCTAGAATGGTTTCCACAAGTGCCTTCGTGGATGTCTCGCAGAACATAGTCAGTATCTCTCGGTCCCAAGCATACCTCCAATGGACCATCGATTGTTCTCCTATATAACGTTCTGTATTCGTCTAATGTGAGTCAAGCGGCTTTAGTCCGTAAGGCCCTCGATTCTTTGGGATCCGATGGTAACTTCCTATTCTTCAAGTATTCGATGTATTTGTTTCTCCAGTCCCAGGTTATGCTCGTAGAATTTATTTCAGCTTGTCCTTCCTTAATTATGTATTTCGAGAGTTAGACGACAATCCCTGAGTTGATCTCATCTTCTTCAACCGACGACCCTAAATTAGCAAGTGCATCGGCCTCGGTATTTTATTCCCAAGGTATATGTTGTAGAGTCCACTCTTTGAAGCGGTGCAAGGTTACCTGTAATTTGTCTAAGTACCTCTGCATCCTGTCCTCTCGAACTTTAAAGGTTCTGTTTACCTAGTTAATTACCAGTAGGGAGTCGTACTTAGCTTCGATGCCTACCTCTCCCAAGCTTTTAGCTAGCTCAAAACCTGCAATCATAGCCTCATACTCGGCTTCGTTGTTAGTTAATTTGGCAGTTTTGATTGATTGCCTAATAATATTGCCCGTAGGCGGTTTCAAAAAAATATCGAGTCCGTACCCTTTCACAATCGAGGCTTCGGCCGTGAAGAGGGTCCATATCCCCGATGATGTACCTAATTTCAGTAGAAGTTCCTTTTCCACTTCGGGTACAAGGGTTGGCAAAAGTCTGCCACAAAGTCTGCTAATATTTGAGACTTGATGGTTGTTCGGGGTTGATATTCAATATCGTACCCGCCAAGTTCGACGGCCCATTTGGCCAATCGACCGGATAATTCTGGCTTGTGCAAAACATTTCAGAGTGGATAAGTGGTGATCACACATATGGGATGACACTGAAAATATGGCTTTAATTTCCTTGATGCGCTTATTAATGCAAGTGCCAATTTTTCTAAATGTGGATATCTAATTTCGGCATCTCCTATGGTTCAACTCACGTAGTAAACTGGAAATTGTTCTTGTTCCTCTCGAACCAATACACCACTTACCGCTATCTCGAACACTACCAAGTATAGGTACAACTTCTCAATTGCCTTCGGAGTGTGGAGCAAAGGTGGGCTCGATAGATATCGTTTCAATTCATCCAATGTTTGCTGACATTCCGGGGTCCATGTAAAGTCACTTTTCTTTTTGAGTAAGGAAAAGAACTTGTGGCTTCGATCTTATGATCTCAAAATGAATCGGCCTAGGGCAGCTATCCGTTCAGATAGCCTCTGAACGTCTTTCACGCTGTCCACGATGGTGATGTCCTCGATGGACTTGATCTTATCGGGGTTTGTCTCGATTCCCCGATATGACACCATGAAGCCGAGAAATTTACTCGAGCTGACCCCGAAAACACACTTTTTGGGATTAAGCTTCAAGTTATACTTCCTCAAGATTTTGAACGTTTCCTGCAAATGAGTCAAATGGTCCTCTGCGCGCAGGGACTTAACTAACATATCGTCAATGTAAACTTCCATTGATTTACCAATATGTTCTTTGAACATCTTGTTAACTAGGCATTGATATGTAGCTCCCGCATTTTTTAGCCCGAAGGGCATTACATTATAACAGTAGGTCCCAAACTTAGTGATAAAGGAAGTCTTTTCTTGATCCTCTAGGTACATCTGGATCTGATTGTACCCAGAATAAGCGTTGAGAAAGGTAAGTACCTCGTGGCCGGCTGTGGCATCGATCATTCAATCGATGTTAGGCAAGGGAAAAGAGTTTTTCGGGCATGCCTTATTCAAGTCCTTATAGTCTGCACACATTTTAAGTTTGTTTCCCTTTTTGGGGACTACGACTACATTGGCTAACCATTCGGGATACTTTACCTCCCGAATGGACCCTATATTCAGAAGTTTGGTTACCTCGTCCTTGATGAAGGCATGTGTCACGACCCCAAATCAATAAAGGTCGTGATGGAGCCTATCGTGAAACTAGGCTACCCCTCTAACACAGTGAAGTCAATATTTGTCTATTTTATAGAAATATAAACTCATAAACTGATAAAGATCCACTTTTAAGACAAATTCACAGAAATAACAACCAAAACAAACAATTTAAACCGCCCCCATACCTCGGGAGTCAACTGTCATGAGCATCTAGTGTAGAAAATACAAAGTATAAAAATGTATCTTTTCCACTAATACGGGACCAAAACATCAAAAGTCTAGGAATAGGAAGGGAAGGAAGGTCAGCTGTAGACGCTGAGCAGCTACCTCGATCCCGGGTCAACTCCGGAGCACACGAGAAGTCAACTAGCGAGCTGGTCCGGTACCTAGATCTCCACACAGAGGTGCAGGGAGTAACGTGAGTACGCCAACTCAGTAAGTAACCAAAGTAACTAAAAACTTGAGTGCAGTGACGAGCATTTATAAATCATATTTTTGTAAAAACAGTAATTCAACTTTTGTTAGAAAAGCTCAGTATAAAGAAGAGTGAGAAAAACAGTAAAATTCACAATGTAACATCCTTTCAGGAACAGTATCACTCATAACCAGGTATCTCAGTCACTCATGTCTCCACTATCAGTATGTCATGCTCACACAAAGCACTCTCACTCAACAAGTACCAGATATCCACTCAACTGTTGCGGCGTGCAACCCGATCCATATAATAGTCGACTGTGCTCACTGGGGGGTGTACAGACTCCAAAGGTGCTCCTACAGCCCAAGCACTATGTTGCTGCGGCGTGCAGCCCGATCTAATATATATATTGTTGCGGCGTGCAGCCCGATCCATATATAACATATATTGTTGCAGCGTGTAGCCCGATCCATATATAATATATAATATATATTATTGCGGCGTGCAGCCCGATCCATAACTATCCTCACATTTCCGGCTCTCGACCTCACTCAGTCATCCTCAAAAGCCACTCGGGCAACTCATCTCAACTCACGGGACTCAGCCCCAAAATACCTCTCAGAGTTTCAAAACAGTGTGAAAATAACAACAAGTAGAAAACATGACTGAGTTCACAAATGTTCTATCAGGATAGTGTAAGAATAGTGTAAAAGTACTTCTGAAGGTCTAAACATGTCGGCTTAAGGCCCCAAACATGGCTTATAGCCCATAAACAAGTATAAATTTCTAAAATACAGGATATCGTAAGGTTTCAAATCGAATACACGGCTTAATAGTCGCTACGGGATGGACCAAGTCACAATCCCTATCGGTTCACGCCCACACGCTCGTCACCTAGCATGTGCGTCACCTCATTTACCAAAACAATATAAAATATCGGGGTTTCATACCGTCAGGTTTAGAGTTACAATTGTTACTTACTTCAAAACAACCCAAAAAATACTTTGCGATGCTCTTGCCCCTCGAATCGGCTCCCAATTGCTACAAGTCTATCAAAATCATATTTACAACATCAAAATATGCTAGGGAAACAAAACCTGATCGAAAACTATCAAAATTAGGAACAATTCCCGAAATTGGCCAAACTTGACCCCCGGGCCCACGTATCGGAACTTGATAAAATTTACACCATAAGGATCATCATCCTCCCACGAGTCTATACATACCAAGAACACTGAAATAGAAGTCCAAATGACCCCTCAAATTCCCATTTTAAGGTCTCTTAATCTCAAGCCCTAATTACACATTTTTGCACTGATTTTCCCCAAATCTTCACCATTAATCAGACCTTTAATCACATATAAACGAGTTTAGAGTCCAAAATCCTTACCTCAATGAAGAACTATCGATTTCCCTCTTCAAAATCCCTTCAAAAGCTTCAAACCCGTAAGAAAATGGGGGAAGATAACCCAAAATTCGCGAAGTCCACCGTATATACTTTCTGCCCAAGCATGTCGCACCTGCGGTCCATTTGCCCGCACCTGCGGACCACTTCTGCGGTTTCTCATTAAAGGGGCAAAACTCGCATCTGTGAACCAGGCGTTGCACCTGCGGTCCCACGGATGCGCCCAATTAACCGCATATGCGGTTCTTCCCCTAATGGCCTCATAACGAACCTGCGATCTCCCGGCTGCTTCTGCGGCTCGCACCTACGGTCTAATATCCACAGTGCGGAAATGACAGCAACAACAAAACTTCAGCAGCAACTAAATTTCCAATATTCCCAATTGATCACTCAAAACCATCCCGAGGCCCTCAGGACCCCAACCAAACATACCAACAAGTCATAAATGATCATCCGGACTTAGTCGCACCCTCGGAACACCCAAAATAACATCAAAATACTAAATTCACCTCAAATTCAAGCCTATGAACTTTGAAACTTCTCCAAAGATGCCGAAATCATCCAAAACACGTCCGATTGACCTAAATTTCGCACACACATCCAAAATGACACTACAAACCTGTTCCAACTTCCAGAATTCTATTCCGACCCCGATAGCCCTTTTTCCAATGCTGACCGGAATTAATACATATTCCCTCACCAATGCAATGAACATGATAATCACTTAGCACATAGCAATTAATACATATTCCCTCACCAAAGTTAGGCAAGACACTTACCTCGGTCCAAAGTATAGCAATCAACCCTCTAAGACCGTCTTTCCTTTATAATCTGACTCCGAAACAACGATATCTAGGCATAATTAATTCAATAAT
>ML289197.1:0-11270 GCA_005239495.1 Nicotiana undulata
GATTTGTGTCCGGTTTTCCCACAGTTGTAGCAGTTTCCACTGAACCGCTTTTTGCTTGGGTTGAATTTCGGCCCAGAAGCCTCCCCAGATTTGAGCCGTGATATTTTCTTTATAATATTGCAAGGTTATTTTTCATATTGTTGGTACATGATATCATGTAATGACGGCAAATAATACAATATATTCAAACATTATATACATCATAACAATGCAACACAATACAATACATTATGAAACGATACATAATAACCCTCCAAACAAACAAGTTGTTAATGTTACAATAGCAGGAGTTAATAACGTTGAAACATTTTGGACAATTTTACTGTGATCTCTATGTTAATGCCTCAAGTTTGGCCGTGACATGAAATTTTATCAACTTTGAAATGGAGGTTTTAGGTTGGTGACTATAAATAGTATGAACAAGATAGTGACTCCATTTATTAGTAATTCTTTTTAATGGCTTAAAGATGAAGACTATCTTTTTACCTTTCAGAATACGTCTAAATGAAAAGAAAAACCACCACTTAAATGGCCCTTCTTAATGAAATAATTTCGTATTTTCAACCAAAGTCATTTAGGTTATTTTGTACTTCTGGGGGTTCTTTTATATTTGCCATTTTAGCTTAAGGAAAAATTCCGATCATATTTACAATTTTGGAAAATCAAGAAGACATAATATTTTTCCAATCTAACTACGTATTACTCCCTCCGGTCCAAAATAAGTGATTTTTAGTATTTTTCTTGTGGTTCAAAATAAGTGATTTTTTCGGATTTCAAGAATGAATTAATTAGTTTTTTTCTACATTGCCCTTGGAGTAAATAGTGTTGGAGTATGTGTTAGAAGTATTTATATGAGATAATAAAGGTTAATATGGTCAACTCATTGCTAATTAATGCTAAAAAGTGGATTTCTTAATCTGCGTGAAAACAGACAAAAAATCACTTATGTTGAACCGGAGGGAGTCCTTTTCTAAGAAGTCATATAATCATTAATTAGACATTTAAGAAAGAGATAAATGTTTGTTTAATCAAATACCACTTAATTATTTGTATTACTTGACTAGATTCAATTAAAATCCCTTTAAAGACAAGTCATGTGTTGGTTCTAACAGTTGTAGATATGGGCCCTCCATGTTCTTAATTAATCGTATTTCTTAAGTCAACTTATTCCACTTTAATATTGTATAAAAAATTTCCAATATATATAATAACATTTCAGTACAGGACAATAAATTACTTCACTTGGAAGTGAATTATGGTCTTTTGGCTTTGAGCTATATTATTTAACCGCTATAATAACATATCATATCTAATAAACTTCTGCATTTTGCTCATAATTACTTCCTCATGGTAATATTTTAAGCAAATGTTATGTCAGGATAGACACAATCATACAACATCTCTCAAATTATAATATGGAATTGGAAAGTAAGAGAGGAAAGGATCCCAATTCCAATTTTACTTGTATTATCATAAGCAGAGTCAGGATTTTAACTTTGTGGGTGTTTTGACATAAGAATTGTGAATTCAGGAACAAAAAAAGTAAAAAAAAAAAAGATAATTCAAGTTGAAAATGGTATTTGAAAAATAGAATTGTATTTGGACATGAATACAATTTGGAGCTGTTTCTGAATTTTCGTAAGTGCTCCCAAATGAGAATTTTGCAAAAATAACTTTCCGGAGCTTTCCAATACTGAAATGTTTTGAAATTCAACTTGAAGTGAATATTTGAAGCCAAACACTAATTTAAAAAAAAAGTTAAAAAACAATTTGAAAAAAAGAATTTATGACCAAACGGCCCTTTATGACTTCCACATTTTAGAATGATATATATTTTTTTTAAATTAAATATAAGGATAGGGATGGTAGAGGAAATTACAAGACGGAGAATCAAACTTTCATCAATAAGGTGAAAATTCAAGTGGCTAACTAACTTAGCTACTAAAACTTCCCTAAAATGACGATTTTAAGTGATAATAACTGAGTTCTAAATTATATATATATATATATATATATTAAATAACTTCGACGTCCGTTTACTAGTATACATGTATGTGACACTAATCAATCAACACTCACCTCAACAATAGTTCAAAAGAACAATCGCCATCATACCAAGAAAAACAGCAATTATGCTTCATAAAGTAATGAAGTAGTAATTCAAGAAAAATAAGTTCATGCTTAATTTCGGTGGGTGGGAAAGGTTGATGCTAATGCTCGTCAAACGTCCAACTATTAATATACAACAAAATACCAAGTTGGTTGTAATTAACTAGATATTATATTTCTACCCAAAAAAAAAAAAACAAGAAATTGTAAGTTTACCGGGGCTATTTTCTTTATTTATACTTCATGCTAGAAATAAGAATTGCTAATACACCATTTAAAACCTTAAACATGATATCCTCTTCGTACCGTAAGTCTTTCAAGTTTTCAGTTTTGAGGAATACTCGCGAGGCAGAAGAGAATTGTCAAATGGACAAAATAAGACGACTACTGTACTGGTGTGAACGGATCATGATTAACATAGGCCCACACTGCTGAAAAGGCCCACTCTTAGGTGTACACGAGGAAGAGGAATTTTCGGAAACCACTATTGTTTAGAGGCTATTAACTTCCTATAACTATTTCCTATAGTTACTATTCAGTTGTTACAGCAGTGTATTCGATGTATTCGCGCTGTTGTATTCATGAATACATCAGCAAAAAGCGCCTAAAAATCAGGATAGTCCAGTTGTACGCGCATGTATTCACATGTATTCGCGCCAGTGGCGGAGCCACATGCACCCAAGGGGTGTCAACCGACACTCCTTCGTCGGAAAATTACATTGTTTAGCTCGATAATTTTTTTTAAATATGCATATATACTATATAATGACACTCCTTGACTTCTTGGTGAGTTTATTTCTTTATATTTTGACTCCCCTTAAATGAAAATCCTGGCTCCCCCGCTGATTCGCGTCATGTATTCATGAATACAGCAGCAAAAAGGGTCTAAAATCAAGGCAGTACAGTTGTACGCGCATGTATTCACATGTATTAGCGCTGCTGTATTCGTGAATACAACAGTAAAAATCGCCTAAAATCAGGGCAGTCCAGTTGTACGCGCATGTATTCACATGTATTCATACCATGTATTCATGAATACAGTAGCAAAAAACCCCTAAAATCAGGGCAGTCCAGCTGTACGCGCATGTATTCACATGTATTTGCGCCATGTGTTCCTGAATACAACAGTAAAAAGGCCCTAAAATCAAGGCAGTCCAGCTGTACGCGCATGTATTCACATGTATTCGCGATGTTGTATTCATGAATACATCAGTAAAAATACCTAAAATCAGGGCAGTCCAACTGTACCCTCATGTATTCACATGTATTCGCGCCATGTATTCATGAATACAGTAACGACAATCACCTTAAAAATAGGTATGTTCAATTTTCTAAGGGAGAGCAAAAACATATATAACGTATTTCATGCCTCAATGGCAGTATGTACCATAAATACTTATTTTGCTATAAAATATAAAAGTTAGCTATAGAAAATAATATTTTAGAATAATTTTTGTTTATAATAAATAGAATGTATACCTTTGCTATAGGAGGTAAAATTTTCTTTCAGGAATTACTATTGTTTGGAGGCTTATTGCTGAGCGTAACTATAATTTAGCTAATTACATTCCGTAGCTACTAATTGTTTGTCATGGAATGTACGTCGTTGTATTCAATTCGGTTGTATATGATGTATTCAATTCGGATGTATTCGTTCTTATATTATACATTGCATTCAATTTTACTGTATTTAAACAACAACAAAAATAAAAAATACAGTGATATTCGATTGTATTCAATTCACTGTATTCATTCATAGGTGCATTTACATTGTATTCAATTTACTATATTTAATTCAGTTGTATTCAAACAACAAATATTCAAAAAAATACATGGATCTGCCAATAAAAATAACCTTCGAAATACATAATTACATGCAAAAATACAAAAAAAAAATGCTATAGTTGCATTGAAAAATATAGATACACTCAAATCTGAGTGTATTTGTATCATTGTATGTGAATCAATTGCAAAGAAGAGAAGAAAGTTCGTCGGAGATGGCGTCTTCCGTCCAAGTAAAATATTGTACACATTGTATAAAAACTAAAAATGAAGACGAAAAAAATCTGGCCACATCTCAGAATATAATATCATGTTGTATCTACCAAAATCCGTTTAGATGAATACACTCAAATGTGAGATACAAAGAAGGAGAAAAATCCATGGATTCTCGCATCTCCATTAGATCTAGATCTGGTGACGCCCCCCATCTTCCTCCTCCACTATTTGTGTCGCCGATAGTGGATCCATAGCGACTTTGTAATTTTCAGATCTAGATCTGACAATGGAGATAAGAAGGGAAGGGAGAGAGGCAGTTGTATCATATGGTGGAGATGTAAGAAGGAAAGAGAGAGAGAGAGAGAGAGAGAGAGAGAGAGAGAGAGAGAGAGAGAGAGAGGCGGTTTCTTGGTTGGGCTCCGGTAGAGCTCCGCCGGAGAAGATGACCGTCGACGGAGTTGGACGGCGACCTTACCGAGGGCGAAGAAAAGGGAAAAGGGAGAGAGAGAGTTGAGGATTTTGGCCTTTTTCAAATACAATGCCGAAAAATGGCTAGTAAACACTATTTCTAACTTAATATGGGCCAACAACACTACTGAATGCCCATAATTTTGGTTACGATATTGGATTTGTCCAATCGCCGACTGTAGTCATGTACCTTATTCAAGTCTAATATTACTGGTAAAGTAAGTTGACAAAGGGAAATTTGCAGTCGTACCTTATTTGTGCAACCTTTTAACCTATACCCTATTTTTAAAAATAATTGATTCGGTAGACAACTCATAAAAATCCGTAATAATATAACAATTACACCCCTAAAAAGATATAAAACCTGCCTCGCGCATTAATCGCGTGATCTGCAACCTCATTCGTGAAAAAAAATCTTATCCTCTTCTGTCAAACTAGAAACTTGTCCAGATTCATCTTCAGAATCACACTAGCATGAAGTTGTTTCACCTTGAAGCTAAAATTTCATGTTAATGTAGCATGAAGTTGTTTCATGTTGAAGCTAAAATTTCATGCTAATATAGCATGAAGTTGTTTCACATTGAAGCTAAAACTTCATGCTAATGCATGCTGAAGTTCCTGCAGTCTAATGTTTTGTCATTAGTTTTATCCGAAACTTCAGTCTAAACATGCTGAAGTTATTTAATTCATTTGCTAAAACTTCAGTTTAAATATGCTGAAGTTACTTAGTTCATTTGCAAAACTTCAGACTAAACATGCTTAAGATTTTTAATTCATTTGCTAAAACTTCAGACCAAACATGCTTACGTTTTGTCTTGAAGTATGTAATTTTCTAATGAGTTTTTGCTAATTCATGCTGAAGTTTTTTTAGCTAGCGTTTGGCCATAGATTCCCATATTTGTTTTGAAAAATCTGATTTGGGTGAAGTTTGGTTTGAAGATGAAAATGTGTTTGGACACTAGTTTTCAAAACATATTTCCCAAATTTATTTTGGAAAATCATGAAACATGACTTATACCCATAAGTTCTAAAAACTATCTCAAATACCCAACGATACCATCATCAATAACATTCATTATATTATCGCAAACCATAATCTTGAACATAAATAAATTTGGTCCAAAGTTATTATTTTTATAATGAACTACATGATACACTATCAGATGACCGAGAAGATGAAGCAACATTGTTACAAAATAGTAAATGGTGGGCTCTTTTATAAAATACAAAAGTTTGGGGCAATTCTTAAGAAATCTAATAGTGATATTTTGCCTAAAGCCAACTATTGAGCTGGTTTTGGGATTTGGGACTTGGGATTTTGCCAAAATATAAGAAAAATATATGGTCAAACATGTGTTTTCCAAATAAAATCCAAATTTATTTTGGCAAAATCTATGGGAAAACGGGTCCTTAGTTCAATTGCTAAATCTTCAGACTAAACATGCATAAGTTATTTAGTTCATTTGCTAAAACTTCAAACTAAACATGCTTAAGTTATTTAGTTCATTTGCTAAAACTTCATACTAAACATGCTTAAGTTATTTAGTTCATTTGCTAAAACTTCAGACTAAACATGCTTAAGTTTTTTAGTTCATTTGCAAAAACTTCAGAGCAAACATGCTTAAGTTATTTAGATCATTTGCTAAAACTTCAGACTAAACATGCTTCAGTTTTTTAGTTTATTCGCTAAAACTTCAGACTAAACATGCTTAAGTTTTTAGTTCATTTGCTAAAACTTCAGACTAAACAGGCTTAAGTTATTTAGTTCATTTTATAAAACTTCAGACTAAACATGCTTAAGTTTTTGTCTTGCAGTATGTAAATTTCTAATGTATGCTTAAGTTAGTCAGTTCATTTGCTAAAACTTCATACCAAAACATGCTGAAGTTTTGTTCTACGGTCTACAGTTTTGTCAATAGTCCTAGAGGGCAAAATCATCTTTTAAAAATGCTTTTAACAAAAAAAAAAAAGGTACAGATGCAAACAAAAAAATAAAACGGGTATAAGTTAAAAGGGGGCGACCAACTAGGGCGCCTCATGCAATTTTTACGTTGAGAAAAGTGAATTAAGGCCCAACTTCCACAAAACGGAATCAGAAAGTATTGTGAGTAATAGCAATGTATTATGAGATACAAAAAATTTTAGCCCGACTGTTTAGTTTTTCTAGCCGGTGTACATAGATTATGTACTGATTATACACATAATATGATTAAATTCTACACATATTATACATCCACTGGCTATTAGTAGTTTAAGAGATTAGGTGAGCGGCTATTTAAGCCATTTCTTTAACCTTTTGTGTTTGTTCAAAGAAATGCTGACAAATTAAACCCAGAGACGGATTCAGGATTTCAAGATAATGAGTGCACTAAGAGGTGGATTTAGAATTTATATTTTATATGTTTAACTTCCGTCTTTTACGATGACCCACTACACTTTTAAAATTATAGGTTCAAAATTATATTCATTTTAAATTTTTAGTAATTTTCACATTGTATGCGGGCAAAACCAAACCCATGGGATGCCTCGGTTCCCGATAAAGTAAACAGAGTGAGAGACGTGACAGTAAGGAACCATAGCCGAAGCAAAGAGCCCCTCGATCTGGGGTCCGGGCGAAACGCCTGCCCTCCGAAATATCGGGACCATGACCCCCAGGCTCGAATCCCAAAGCCCTCGGAGAGAATTACCAGATAATCAAGCATGACCAACAAACGACTGTGATATCCGTGACCAGCCGGATGTCACGACATGAATCTCGGCACATATCGGCAAAGAATCGGTGATTAGTTAAACAGAAGAATTTTACCTTTTCTAAAACTCCCCTACTATATAAAGGGGGCCTGATTATTCATTAGGGACATGGTCACAAGCATATCAAGGCAATATATTCTTATTTTCTCAGTTATTGAAATTTTTACTTTTATTAATCAAATCATCAGTAACGTGAGTCCGGGATCGAATGCAGACATTTCATTAAGCTGTTACTAAGCTCGGGATCACTCCTCTTGATTAGGTTGACAATTTATTACATCATTTATCTGTTTAATCTAATGCAATTTATCGTCTGTATAAATAACACATGTATCGTTAAAACCGCTTACAAATTTGATTGTTATCCGTTTTTTACGGTAAAAAGTTTGGAGTCCACCATGGGCTAAGGATAATAGTGACAATTTGATACAAATTTTCATAACACACTCTATTTTACACTTGTTCTTTGAGCTTTTAATTTCAGGTCAAATAAAAAATGTCGAACTCCCAATCTGCCCATTTGAACGTGGATGCTGAGTCCGGCCACCATGGCGAAAACAACAATGTGGTACCCAGCAACGAGATGCCCCATCCTGACCACAATGGAGTCCCAGTCTCTGATCCTATTGATGCTAACTCACACGTGGCTATCGACAAACTTGCCTACTGGACCCAAAAACAACATTCGTCGGGGAGCACGGTCGATAGCCTAGAGCACCACGACGGCGGAGGTGACATGATCAACTTGTGCATGATCTTTGAAAGTTTACAGGCTCAACAGGAAGTGATAGCCCAGTTGCTGAACCAAAGGCGAGCCCCCAACAGAGTTGAGCGAGAATTATCCCGGGAAAACGCCAGCAAAAATGAACCGGCCACAGAAAGACTGGGTGAAGCAGAACCTCAGACTAACTCCGAGATAATAAAGATGCTTGAGGAACTGATAAGACGTGTGAAATCGGGAGAAAAGAAAATCGAAGACGGCGACAAAAAAGTAGAGACCTATAACTCCAAGGGTCGACCTAATCCCGGGAGCACCCCCCATACTGAAGGGCCCAGATTCTAAAAAATTTGTCCAAAAGCCTTTCCCTCCGAGCGTAGATCTGAAGCCGATCCCAAAGAAGTTCCGTATGCTCAAAATTCCGAAGTATAATGGGACAACCGATCCCAACAAACATGTGACCTCTTATACGTGCGCCATCAAAGGAAATAACTTGGAAGATGATGAAATCGAATCCGTTCTGTTAAAAAGTTTGGAGAGACTTGGTCAAAAGGAGCTATGAAATGGTATCATAACTTACCCCCTAATTATATTGACTCGTTTGCTATTTTTGTAGATGCCTTTGTAAAAGCGCACGCTAGGGCCATCAAGGTCGAGACTAGGAAATCAGGCCTTTTCAGAGTAAAACAGAGAGATAACGACATGCTCAGGGAATTCGTATCGGGGTTTCAAATGGAACAGATGGATCTGCCTCGTGTCGTAGATGATGGGCCGTTCAGGCCTTCACCCAAGGACTCAATCCCCAAAGCTCATTGGCTTCACAATAGTTTAAGAAAAATATGATAGAATACCCGGAAGTAACTTGGGCCGACGTCTATAACCGATACCAATCAAAAATTAGGGTGGAAGACGATCAGCTCGGGGCCCCTTCTGAGTCCGTTTATTCCGTCAGATCTGGTGAGAGATCTAAAAAAGACATTGACCGTGAACCAAGATCGAATATAGATTGGTATCAACCATACAATGAGGATCAAAGGGGTAATGGGTCTGAACGCAGTACTGTGAGAAATGAAAGAAGGAGCGACAAAGGTCATAATAATTGGGGATTCTTGAGCAAAAGCGGCTTTGACAGACCCATCGGGTCCAAGGAAGCACTGAGATTATCGGAGTACAACATTAACATTGACGCTGCCGCCATCATATCAGCCATCAGATGAGTCAAAGATACTAAGTGGCCTCGACCATTGCAATCTGATCCTACCCAAAGGGAACCCAACCTAATGTGTAAATATCATGGCACTCACGGCCACAAAACCGAAGACTACCGACAATTGAGAGAGGAAGTAGCCTGGTTATTCAATAACGGACACCTCCGAGAGTTTCTGAGTGATCGAGCCAAAAATCATTTCAAGAATAGGGACTCCAACAAGAAGCTCATCACGTCATTAACATGATCATTGGTGGGGTTGACGTCCCCTATGGGCCGATGTTAAAGCGCACTAAAGTGTCTTAAGAGAAAAATGGACTCGAGATTATGTACCGGAGAGAACCACATCTTTCAACGATGAGGATGATGAAGGCGTCATGCAACCACATAATGATGCAATGGTAATATCTGTACTCATAAATAAATCTCGATTTAAGTGTGTGCTAATTGATCCAGGTAGCTCAGCCAATATCATCAGATCGTGGGTCGTGGTACATATGGGTCTGCAAGACCAAATTGTGCCTGCAATTAGAGTTTTAAACAGGTTTAACAGGGCATGTGAGACCACTAAAGGGGAAATAGACCTGCCGATAAAACCGTATAGGAAACAAAGTTCTACGTGATCGAAGGAGATATGAGATACAACGCTATATTCGGGAGGCCTTGGATTCACAACATGAGGGCAATACCCTCGACACTACATCAAGCGTTGAAATTCCCCACATTGGGAGGGATCGAAACTGTTACAACCCATATTCACGTACGTTGGTTCATGCCATAAGTTAGTCGACGTAAATCTAAGAAGAGATTATCTTCGAAATGATAAGAAGTTAATCCCATTGATCTTAAATGATACAAGAGTGTATAAGGGTGATTAACAAGTATTAGAAGTTAAACGAATCAAGGATGTTGTAAATCGTATTCTTGGGTAAACCTAGGGGTTCTTAATATTCTCAAGAGGTCATATTTTAAGGTATTTGAATCATATAATATCCGTATCATAGTCTTGAAGTCAAACGAGTTATGAAACAAAAGTCGACAAGAGTTGTCTCAACTTAGGTTCATAGTTTTACTTAAACTTTAGGTCAAATGTTATTACGTTTTTCTCCCAATCTACTTGAAATTACGGGGTGATCTACCCACCAATTTGAATATCTATGAGTATAGTTTCCAACGCATTAAATCTTTTATCAATAAGACATCTTAGTAGAGAGATATAGGCAGTTTTGCGAGACTGCACAAGTTGCTAGGTGACAAGTAGGTGTGTCACCTACTTGGTTAAATGATAGCCCAAAAATAAGCAAATTCGGGTCGGCCAAAGATCCCATTTAAAGGGTTATCTCCTGAAATATAACCCACATTATATATCACCAATAACCAGACCTAAAACCCTGCTGTAAATTCATGGTAATTCATTGTATACTTGTAAGAACTCACGGGACGGTGATCGGAAGCCGTAAGTTCGAGTTATTCACTTGTAGTGGACTACTTTGTGGACTGTTTTGTGTTGCTGTTGGGATGCGTGTTGTACTACTATTTTATGTAGTTTTGGAGGAGGAAGGGTATGTAGAAACACCACATAGATGTAGGGTTGTGGGTTGGTAGTTCGTCATAACATTTCCGGCTCGTTTGACACGACTACGGTGGTCGTCTTATGTATGAAGTGATTAGGTTGTGTGTGGACTGTTTTGGGAGGCTCAATGATTATTATTGATGTTGTTTGGGCTGTTTTGTGATTGTTTTGACTTGTGTGAAGTCATATATATATATATAGGGGAGGTTTTGTCCGTTTCATCGTAAAATAGGTTGTGGTCGATACATAATAGTTATGACGCTTAAAGGATAACGATAGTGTCGTTTCTCTTATTGTAGACTAAGGAGTCATGACAATTGCATAGCTTGAGATTGGGGAAGTATATACAAGGTATGTGAGGCTATCCATTTTCTTCTTTTTCACGACTCCGATCGTACATAATGCAATGAACGAGCTTCCAAAGATACTCTACTCTTAGAAGCTAG
>ML289197.1:11329-41034 GCA_005239495.1 Nicotiana undulata
TATATATATATATATATATATATGTATCTATTTTACTCTACCGAGCTGCGCTATAGTCGGACGGGTATGGCACATATTATGTAACCACTGATCAGTTGGGTTTATCGAGCTCCACGTGGCCGGGTACGTTTTACTAAGCCTATTACGGCCGGGTACGATATGATGATGATGATGCCCACAGAGGCGGATGTTTTAAAGGTTTATGTATATATATGTATGTATCACGCATTTCATGTCAGTACCCAGCTGTTACAGGTTGTATATTCTCTATCCCCGTTTACATTACTGTTCTTACTTATGCTTTCCTGCCTTACATACTCAGTACTTTATTCGTACTGACGTCCTTTTTATTTGTGGACGCTGCATGTCGTGCTGCAGGTCCTGATAGACAGGTAGGCGCAACTCCCCCACCAGAGTGGGTTTTCCAGTTCAGCGGTTATAGGCGAGATCCCTTCACCGGATTTGCCGTGATCTTGTATGCATTTTTGTTATAGATATTATGGGTATGTCGGGGCCTTGTTCTGGCTATGTTGCATTACTTATGCTCCTTTAGAGGCTCATAGACAGGTGTCGGCTTATGTATACTTTGGTATGCCTTGTCGGATGATTTTTTGTTGTATAGTCTTTCATGGAAGCGTGGTAGTTCCTAACTTATATGTAGTTTCTTGGCAGTCTTGTTATCCTATGTTATACATGTTCATTCCATCATCATTCATTATTTGGTGTTCATAATCCATATCTACCACTTATATTGATATCTTCGGCCCTTAAAGATAATAAGAAGATTAGATAAAATGTACGAGGGTGCTCGACAAGTATGGCCCCGGTACTAGTCATGATCCTCTAGTTTGGATCGTGACAGAAACGCTTTACGAAGAGCAACCTGCTTGATGAGTAGGGATTTTGACTACTTATTAGCACCTTTTTACTTTCGTTTTAGTCCAAAAAAGTTTAATTGTGTTCCCATAAACTAATAAAATATGCTTAAATGCAGGAATGGTGGAAAATGAGCATTGAACCAAGGACAAAAACATGCATAGGAGCTCTAAAGTGCGGACAACAGATTATCATCTGCAGCCGCAAATTATAAAGAGAATCTAGCAGAGACCTATGAGAATTGCAATCCGCACATGAAATGTGCAGCCTCAGAATCAAGGCAAGGCCGAATGTTCAGAAAACATGCAATTCAAAGCCCATGGAAATGCGGACCGCACAATTATTGTGCAGCCCCAGAAGATCAGCTATGCGGCCGCAGTTGCATTTATGCGGTCTGCAAAAGAGCCAAGTGTGACCGCACTCAGAAATGAGCGGATCACAGAAATAGAGAGATATGGTCGCGGTTCAGAATTGTGCGGCTACAAAAGTCCAATCCTGCCAATACAAGAGAAGCGCGGACCGCACATGGAATTGTGCGGCCGCAGAACCTCCGAAAAGGGAAATTTTGTTCGAAAATTCCAGCACTGTATAAATAGAATAATTTCACTTTTTAGGTTAATTTTTGTACCTTTTGACATCAGCAGTCGTTTACTTAGCTTCTTTTAGTTATTTTAGCCATATTGAGCTTTTTGAATATTAGTTTTATCACTTCAATCATTGATATGGGTTTAATTATCACTTCTTCTTCTTTATCTTCTAATTTAAGCATAAGTAGCTAGTTTTTTACTAGGGTTGTGAGCTAACCCTAGTGTGTTAACTTAATGGGTGTTTGATTTATTGCTTGTTTATGGTTGGGTGTTGATTATATAGACATGTTCTTGCTTTTAATTGAAGATTTAACTGTTGCAAACATCATTACATGCCTAATGACTTGGTCTCTTCTTGATAAAGAGAGACTTAGTCTACTAAAACTTGGCCAGCAAGGAATTGGGTCAATCGAGAGATTGATAAACCCGATTAAAGGGTTGAATCTAGAGATAGTAAAACCTGACTTGAATTTATTATCAACTACTTTGTTCAATACCCATTTGGACTTGAGAAATCCAAGTTGGGAAAAATCACTCTCTGACCGACAGGTATTGAGTAGGTACTTGAGTGTTGCTAGCTATAATCTCCCCAACCAATAAAACAAGTTTTAAGACCATGTTCCTGTTCCACCCCCACCCCCACCTTCGACCGCCTCATGACAATGTTCTTGTTCCACCCCCACCTCCACCACGAGCGGCTCCACACTAGGTGTTGCTGAATGAAGGGTATGCAAATGCTATAGTCCCACCCCGTATTAGGGCGGGCAGCTTTCAAATAACCAACGTGATGCTCACTTTGCTCGAGCAACGAGGGTTCTTCACCGGTGCACCGGGTCAAAATGGATATAAACATTTGAAGGGGTTCATTGATACGTGTTGGGGAAGCACACAAACAAATATCTCCGAGGATGATTTGAGGCTAAGGCTTTTTCCCTTCTTTCTATGGGGGGAAAGTTTTAGATTGGTTGGAACATTTGCCAAATCATTCCATTCGGAGAAATTCATTTCAAAGTACTTCTCTCCCATGCACATGGCTATTCTTCGGGATGAAATTCTAGAATTCAAGCAAGAGCCTAATGAACCACTACACGAGATATGGGAAAGATATAGAACAATGGTGAAAGAGTTCCCCAACAATCATATGACGAAGAACATGATTCAACAAACTTTCTATCGGGGGATAAATACCACCAACCAATGTGTAGTGAATCAACTTGCCGGTGGGGACTTCACGACTACGCCTTATGCGGAGGCGTGTGATATTTTGGATGAGATGGAAGATACTTCATCGACGTGGCAATCTAGAGCCAATGTTCCACAAGGTGATCCAAATGTGATTCTTCTACATAAAGAGTTACATGACCACGGGCAAGCCATAGCCGAGTTGACAACCACCATGAACCAATTGGCAAAGGCTTAACTTCAACAAGTGCAAAACCCGAGGCAAGCCAATTCTATGGAGGGAGTTAATATGATGGTAAACAAGAGAAGAACAAGAAGTCCACAAGTTCAATAAAGAGTGGACAATTTTGTGCAAGATGATAATGGGTATGATCAAGAAGATTATTACAATGATCAAGATGAATAGGTCCAATATGTGAACAACTTTTAAGGGCAAAGAAACAACTATCAAGGCCCTAGTCAACACCAATGGATACCTTCAAACAATCAAGCCAATTGAAATTCTAGCAACCAAGGTAATTGGAATGATGGGAACAATCAAGGCAATTAGAATGGAAGCAACAACCAAGGGAATTGGAAAAATAATAGCAATCACGGCAATTGGGTATGCAACAACCAAGGAGGGTGGAACAACAATCAAGGAAATCAGTCGAGTTTTCAAAGGCCCCCGATGTACCAACAACCGAGCAACCCACATCCTTATCCTTCTCATGGTCCTAGTTCCTCCAACAATGAAATGGGTCGTATTGAAAACATGTTGAAGAAAATGATGGAGAATAATGTCGATTCCGATGCCCAAATTGCTTCACACAATACATCAATCCGTAACTTAGAAGTGTAAATGGGTCAAATCTCTCAAGCTTTGAATTCCCTAAGGGGGCACTACCAAGTGATACGGTGGTGAACCCAAAGGGTGGGAACACTACGGGGCATGCCATGGCCGTGACTACAAGAAGTGGAAAAGGTGGGAATATGTTACGCCCCGTAGTCTCATATGTGAGAGTACGTCGTAAGTCAATTGATGTAAAATCTGAAATGAGATCATCTTTGAAAGTACATAAAGTAAGTTAATCATGTCACCTCGGAGGTTACAAATATTGAAGATCATGAACAACATGTACAAAGAGGGTTGGAATGTTCAGAAGCTAAAGGAATTGAAGAAAACAATGTTTCGTTGAAAGTCGATAAGATGTGAATGTTATAACATGTACTTTTGGGGTGAGACTAGGGTGCTTAACATGATAAAGAGGTTATGTTATGAATTAGGTTAGTCCTATGCTAGTCGTGTGTTATGTGTATACGGTTAAAATCTGAAAGATGATTTTACGTTTATTCCATACGCTCCTACGATTCGACCCAGGGGGACACGGTCTAAAACCACCGTAGGAAACAACACGAGGATCGAGACAGGCGGCCCTGCGCCGAAGTACGATTCCGTACTTGGGCATTAACTAGCTGAATCAATCAAGTTCTTTTGTAATTAATGCTTATGTACTATGCTGAGATTCACCCTCTTATAAAAAGGGAGTCCTCGTCACTATGTAAACACAATACATTGAATACAAGTCACAAGAACATTCTCTGCTTTAATATCAAACATCATGCATCCCTCTTTATTAGCTCATTTACTTTTATTTATTACTTTATTTTACCTGTTCTTCATTTATAGCTTATCATTGATCATAAATAGTGTATCTCAAGGTCCATAAGCCTGTTATAGCTCCATCGACCACCCGATCTATGCCCGAATCTCGGTCTCAGGAACCCTCGAGGTCAACATCGAGCCTTCGACCTAAGGCATTCTAGTTTGCTTTCCTTTAACCTTTTAGTCGCTTTCTCATTGTTCTATCCTAACGCATTCAGCTAAAACTGTTCAACAACCGGTATTAAGATAAATCACGTATTTTTAGAACCACATAACTAAATATAACTGTAGTTACCATTTTCACGGTAAACAGTTTGGCGCCCACCGTGGGGCTAAAAATAATAGTGATCGTTTAGTACTGGTTCGTTGAAAACACAAGTTATCTCTTTACACTTTTTCTTGCCCAAAGAATCTTCGATTTCAGGTAAGAATGTCCAAATCAGTAAGTGCGTGAGAAAGTAGCAACCTTGAGAGATTTGGAGGGAATGATGTGTGCATACCGAATGCTGGCGTACCGCCACTGGGCCTTAGTGTCATAGCGAAGGCGACCCCCGAGAGCACGGACTCAAACAACGACCGGCACAACGATATCAACCTTCGCACCAGTTGGAACGCACACTAAAAACCCCCGCAAGAGGAGAGAGACACCACCGTTCAGAAGAATGGGGAAAACAACCTTCAAATGATCTTCGAAATACTGCAGGCCCAACAAGCCGCGATCACTCATCTACAGAGCCATCAGAGAACCTCGAGAGCACCGACAACAAACCCCCGAATCCGGTCGATATCGGAAACGGCATAGAGCAAGGGACCGCAACAGACTTTGTCGTCAGGATACTTGGAGACCTCGCTAGAAAAATAGAGTTAAGGCTCCCAGAAAGAAAGTAGGAACCACAGAATGGGAGGTATCGACCTTACATCGAAAATAGAAAGAGCATCGCAAGGTCCAACGAGTCCCGATCCAGCTCTGAAACAGTCTGAGGCAGGGTAGCAGACAAAGCTAGGCCCAATAGGGGCATGGAGCCGGCATGGGCGCTCCACCGGTGCAACTCCGGGCACAACGTTTCGAGCATCGTATCAGCCATGGGTATATCAGGGATACCAGATGGCCAAAGCCCGTAACGTCAGACCCTTCTCAGAGGGACCCCAACCTAATATGAGAGTTTCACGGTACTCACAGTCATCGAACTGGGGATTGCAGGCATCTTCAGAAAGAAGCAGCCAGATTAGATAGCAAAGGGTACCTGCGAGGATTTGCTTGCGGTCGAGTCGAGTATCTCCCCCCGGAAAAAGTAGTAGCCCAAAGGGATGAGGTAGGGAAGCCCCATCACTCCATAAATATGATTGTCGGGGGAAACGACGCCTCACAAGGGCCTGTGATTAAGCGGGCAAAAGTGTCGGCCGCGGCGGCAGGAGAGATTTGGAGCCGCACACCTGGTGACATCCTCATATTCGGTGACGGGGATCCCAAGACCTCGCCTCACCCGCATAATGATGCGATGGTAATTTCTTTCCTTTTGAATAATGTTAAAATTAAACGCGTTCTTGTGGATCCAGGTAGCTCTGCCAACATCATCAAGGCGGGAGTAGTGGAACGACTTGGGATACTCGGTCGAGTCACACCTACTCTGATAAATCTCAATGGATTTAATATGGCTGGCGAAACAACGAAAGGGGAGATCACCCTTCCAGTCAACATGTACGGGACAATTCAGAACACCAAGTTCTATGTCATCAAAGGGGACATAAGATACAACGCGCTGCTTGGAAGGACATGTATACATAGCATGAGGGCGGTGCCATCAACTTTTCATCAAATGATGAAGTTTCCAACAAAGAACAGTGTAAAATACGTGTATGGAGAGCAACATGCGGCCAATGAGATGTTCGCTATTCACAACGATCCACCGGTTCCAGCACCCTCCACCTCGGAGGAACCGGAGGGGGAGATGGCCCCAGAAGATGGCGATGAAGACTTCCTCACCCGTCGCACTTTCGTCGCCCCCGAAGAATCGCACGCGACCAAATCAACGGTCGAATAATTAGAACATGCGGTCCTGGCTGGTCAACCTCCGGATCGAAAGGTATACCTGGGAATAGGGTTAACCCCCGAACTCAGGAAAAATTTCATTCAATTTCTCATCAATAATATCGATTGTTTCGCTTGGTCCCATTTAGACATGACAAGGATTCCGCTCGAGATAACCACCAATCGGCTAAGCATCGATCCCAGATTCAAACCAGTAAAGCAGAAGAGGAGTCCCCAGTTTGAAGTAACGCATACGTTCATCAAGGACGAGGTAACAAAACTCCTCAAAATCGGCTCTATTAGGGAAGTAAAATACCCTGATTGGCTGGCTAATGTGGTGGTAGTACCCAAGAAGGGAAACAAATTAAGAATGTGTGTAGATTATAAGGACTTGAACAGGGCGTGCCCTAAAGATTCATTCCCACTGCCCAACATCGACCGCTTTATCGATGCTACGGCCGGGCACGAGACACTTACCTTTCTCGATGCCTACTCGGGGTGTAATTAGATTCAAATGAGCCCCAAAGATAGGGAAAAGACTTCGTTCATCATGAACTGCTACAACGTCATGCCCTTCGGGCTGAAAAATGCTGGGGCCACATACCAACGATTAGTTAAAAAGATGTTCGAAATACAAATAGGCAAGTCCATGGAAGTATTAATTGATGATATGCTGGTCAAGTCTCTACACGCGGAGAACCATCTAACCCATTTGCAGGAAACATTCGATATCCTCAGAAGCTACAACATGAAACTCAATCCCGAGAAATGTGCTTTCGGGGTAGGGTCGGGGAAGTTCATGGGTTTCATGGTATTGAACAGAGGAATCGAGATAAACCCCAACAAAATCAAATCCATTGAAGAGATTACGATGGTTAACAGCGTGAAAGTTGTGTAGCGGCTCACCGGGCGGATAGCGGCCTTGGGACAGTTCATATCGAGGTCATCAGATAAGAGTCATCACTTCTTCTCTCTGCTTAGAAAGAAAAATAGTTTCGAATGGACCCCTGAATGCCAAAATGCCCTGGAAGAATTGAAGCGATATTTATCGAGCCCACCCTTGTTGCAAACTCCAAAGGAGGGCGAGACATTATATCTTTACATGGTCGTATCGGAGGTAGCAGTGAGCGGTGTGCTGGTTCGAGAAGGGCAAGGTACGCAATTCCCTGTCTATTATGTGATCCGGACTCTAGGAGACGCCGAAACCAGGTATCCTCTTCTGGAAATATTATCCCTTGCGTTAATTAGCGCATCTCGAAAATTGAGACCTTATTTTCAATGTCACCGCATCTGCGTCCTAACAACGTACCCGATGCGGAACATATTACACAAACCGGAGTTGTCGGGTCGATTAGCCAAATGGGCCATCGAACTCGGGGGATACGACATTGATTATTAGCCTCGGACGACCATCAAATCCTAGATCTTGGCGGATTTAGTGGCTGACTTCGCGCCTGCTCTGGTGCTCGAAGCAGAGAAAGAATTGTTATTAATAAAGGGCACATCCTCCGGGGTGTGGACCCTGTTCACCGACAGTGCTTCCAACGTGAAAGGGTTCGGGCTCAGTATAGTCCTAAAACTGCCTATAGGTAGCGTAATTAGGCAATCCATAAAAACTGCAAAATTAACTAACAATGAAACCGAGTATGAGGCTGTGATTGCAGGTCTTGAATTAGCCAAAGGCCTTGGAGCCGAATGCATCGAGGCCAAGTGCGATTCTCTCATAGTAGTTAACCAGGTGAACAGTAGCTTCGAGGTCCGGGAGGACAGGATGAAAAGGTACCTCGACAAAACTCTGATCACACTGCATCGCTTCAAGGAATGGACCTTAAACCATGTACCGCGAGAGCAGAACGGTGAGGCCGACGCCCTCGCAAACCTGGGGTCGTCTGTCGAAGAAGACGACGTACTTCCCGGAGCCGTAGTCCAGTTAACGAGGTCAGTAATCGAAGATGTCCACGCCGAGATCAACTCCACCATCCTGACTTGGGATTGGAGAAACAAACACATAAGCTACCTAAATGACGGAAAACTGCTTGCGGATCCGAAGGAGTCAAGGGCCTTACGGACCAAGGCAGCCAGGTTCTCGCTCGACAAGAGTAACACCCTCTACCGGAGAACTTTCGACGGACCTTTGGCGGTATGCCTAGGACCAGGTGACACGGATTACGTGCTTCGGGAGATCCACGAGGGCTTCTGTGGGAACCACTCCGGTGCTGAATCCCTAGTCCGAAAGGTGATCAGAGCGGGCTATTACTGGGATAGTATGGAAAAAGACGCCAGTGAGTTCATCCGTAAGTGCGACAAATGTCAAAGGTTCGCGCCCATGATCCACCAGTCCAGCGAACAACTACATTCGGTTCTGTCACCTTGGTCGTTCATGAAATAGGGGATTGATATCGTCGGACCATTGCCGACCGCACTAGGTAAAGCCAGATTTATTCTATTTATGACTTACTATTTATCTAAATGGGTGGAAGCACAGGCCTTCGAGAAGATAAGAGAAAAAGAAGTCATCAACGTCATATGGGACCTCATCTTATACCAGTTCGGGATCCCTTCTGAAATAACATGCGATAACAGAAAGTAGTTCATAGGGGGTAAAGTAACACAGTTCCTCGAGGACCACAAAATCAAAAGAATCTTATCAATGCCCTACCACCCATGCGCCAATGGACAGGACAAATCCACAAACAAAACTATCATTCAAAACCTGAAGAAGAAGTTGGAAAACGCAAAGGGCAGATGGAGAGAGATTTTGCCCGAACCACTCCCAAGACAATGGGCAAAATGCGAAGGGCAAATTGGGCATATAGAACCACTCCCAAGACAAGTACAGAGGAGACACTGTTCCCTCTGGTGTATGGGTCCGAAGCTCTAATACCAGTCGAGGTAGGGGAACCGAGCGCCAGATTCCAACATGCCACGGAGGATTCGAACAACGAGGCAATGACCATGGCCCTCGAATTACTCGATGAGAAACAAAAAGCTTCGCTGGTTCAGATGGCTGCAGAAAAGCAAAGGATTGAGAGATACTATAACAGGAGAGCGAACCTCCGATACTTTGCAGTCGGGGACTTAGTCCTAAAAAAGGTACTTTGAACACCCGGAATCCTAACGAGGGAAAGTTAGGTCCGAGCTGGGAAGGGCCGTACCGTGTCCTGGGGGTGGTCGGCAAAGGATCATACAAGCTCGGCACCCTGGAAGGCGAGCAGCTCCCAAGAAATTGGAACATATCCATGCTCAAGCGATACTACTGCTAAGGTAATATTACGACCCCGTCTCGTTTCACTCACCCAGAAGTTGATATCTCGCAGGCATCCGACGAAAAACTCCTGAACATCCCACACCTGCAAAGGGCTCCCGGATCGACTGACGAGTTGCACTCTTTTCCTTCGATCGGGTTTTGCTCCCGAAAAAAGGGTTTTTACCGACAAGGTTTTAATGAGGCAACACTTATGTGTCCGTCGGAAAGAACTTGCACCGACATCCGAGGCCTTTCCCTAAAGAAAAGACTGACCACTAGAGGATGCTGCCCCGGGAGAGGGGTGCCCCCGCGAAACAAGCGGAACAAGCCAAAGAGAGTTTTTTTCAGGAAAATAGTGTAGCAGGTCAAATGGTCAAAAGAACCGTACCCGCATAAAGGGATCGAACCCTTGATGACAAAGACATATATGCTTGTATAAAATAATGAAGGGAATGTTCTATCAAAGCATTTTGTGAGCTCAAGAAACGATTATCACTAGCATTTAAATTATCAAGACTCGCGGTTGAAGATCCCAAGAGGGTAACCTCGGATGTATCGAAAACTGTAAGTCCTACGGGCATGATCAAAATCCCAAGCGGGAGTATCTAAGTAACGAGACACGGTCCCGACTTCAAAGACAAGGATATATATTCAAACTTGTAAGACCCCTAAAAAGGCATACCCTCGAATATAGATGCCAAGGATACGATACCCGAGACTAAGGGCTACGGCCGAATAAGACGACTACGGTCGATAGGCTTCGGCCCAACAACAACAAGCGATTCGGGGACGCCCGATTATCGCTTAAAACTAAATCCTTCGCAATTGTTTCGGAAAATGCTACCTTTAGTGTAAGCAAGAGCTTCGAACATTTTCATGTCAGCTCTCAAAAAAGAGTTTCAAACATTTTCATGTCGGCTCGTAAGAAAGAGTCTTACCCGTTCATCATAACGGCTCGTAATCGACGCTCTTTTGGTCCATCTAAGAGTTAGATGAACACAAGAAAACTCTGAGTAAATCCCTAAGGGGAGAAAAATACAGCCATATCAAAAGTCGCGTAAGTGCCATTAAGCCTACGGGCTAACCCAAAACCTGAAGAGCCAATGAACTCGAGTCGTAATCCGGCTCGGGGACTAAGCCCAGAAAGGTTAACTAAAAGTTGCCTAAAAGCTTTCAAAACAGCCCACGGGATGATCAGAGAACTCGGATGACGAATGAGCTCGTATCATGGCTCGGCTCAAAGAACGAGATCTAGCTAAAAATGCATAAGCCTCCGGGCTAACCATAAAAGGCCTACGGGTCAAGAGAGCATGCCAGTCCCATACTTGAAAAAGCCCAAAGGGCCAACACATAAGGATGTGAGAATCCAGCAAGGGCCAATCCTAGACTACCACGAAATCATTAGGCCAAGGCAACGACCCATAGGGTCCGCCCCCGAGAATAGATCTTGGTCCAGTGACCCTCGTGGGCAGAGCAATGGACACAAATGAGCAACCTATGTGCGGGCCCAACATCTGCCCCAGTACAAAATAAGGTCCCTGTTAGAAGCAGACACGCAAACCTCAGAGCTATCCGCACCCTTGAAGCTCGGGTAGATGCCCAACCATAAAGACCAGAGGCTGTCTCGGGCCCAAACATGCCCCCGCTCGAAAAAAAGTTACGGAATCTCGAAACTATACTTATTTTCGAGTAGGAGCAAATAACGGCCCAATCTTTTATGATCAAAGTGGATATTTGACCAGAAGCCATCCTTAGAATTCTCGAGGTGCCTAAGTCTAGAGAAATTTTTCACTCAGAGGTAATCAATGGACCCCTCCCCCCCTTTTCTTTTTGTTCCAGAAAAGCCGAGGTCCGATCCTCGCTCAACTTTGAGCGATCCTGACTCCAGTCGGGGGTTCGGAGTCTTAACGAATATAATATTGGCCGAGATGGGAGTCCGTTTCATACACGCAAGTTTTGCATAGACAGAAGACAAAAAATAATCTAGAATCAGACCAAGGGAAAAACAAAAGAATCTCTTATATTAATAGAAGATGTTTACAAAGCACAGAAAGGAATCTTTACATAACGGCAAAAAAGGCATAAAACAAAGGCCTAATCTACAGGAGGAATAAACCCTAGGCTCTCTACACAAAGAAAACAGCGTACTGCTCGTGAGCTTCTTCATGGCTTCGCCGGCTGGCGACCAGCCTCCTCCAATGGCTGGTCAGCCTTACCAAGCGTCCCCTACAGTCCCTAACAACAATACACCAATACCCAATCCATTAGACTACTCAAAAATTTTGAAACCACCCACGATAAATTCAGCATTACATGGAAATACGGCAAAACAGTGTTCTGTTGAGCCTATACCAATGCGTCGACCAGTTATTTTCCAAGGACAACCCATGGTGAAATTTACGGGAGCAGAGGTTGATCAAATGAACGTGATCGAAGGTTTGCAATATGCCGTAGTTTGCAAATTTTCATATGGATGGCCTGAGCTTACTGAATTACGTCGAATTGTGCCGCTTCAATGTGGAATCAAAGGCGAGTGTAATATTGGATATCTTCGTGACAGACACGTATTAATTCGATTGATGTTATGGCAAGATTTTATTGATTTTACGTCAAAGACTGTGTATTATGTGAAAGACAAGGCGGGAGAGGAATATCAATTAAGAACGTTGATTTACGATGCAAAATTCAGAGCCGGAGAGGAAACATCAAAGGTAATGGCGTGGATTTCCTTCCCGAATTTGTTACCAACTTTCTTCGTCAAGGAGTGTCTATTTTCTTTGGCGTCAGCTATGGGGAAGCCTTTGCATTTAGATATGGCAACTATCAATAAAACGAGGCCTAGTTGCGTGCGAGTGAAAGTCCTTGTGGATTTATTAGCAGAATTACCTAAGAAAGTGCGTATGGACATCGAGAATGAAGCTACTGGAGACGTGGGGACTGAATGGGTGAACATCAAATACGATTATCTACCAAAATACTGTAAAGAGTGTAAGTTACAAGGCCACAATTTTATTGACAGTTGGAGGATGCATCCAGAACTTATGGCAAACAAGGTTACTGATCAACATGTTGAGAATGAGGCTGTCCCAGGTAATTTGGCTAATGTCCCAAAAAATTAAATCCAAAATGGACCTTTAATGATTTTGTCGAGTGGCAAAGTGGTAGGCAATGTGAATGGTAATGAAAAGGAACAATGGAAAGAGGTGTGAGATAATCGTACTAAGAAGGTTGTCATTCAGAAGGAAGCTCAAGGAACTGCTGGAAAAGAAATAGTTCCAGTTGATCAAAGGGAAAAGCAGCAAGTCCAAGTGGGAAACCAATTTGCAGTACTGGAAATCGAAGAATTTGGGAATGAAAATACTGTTGTGGTGCAGAAGCAAATTCACGCTAATAATAATGTTGTGCTAGTACAGAAAAATAGTGGAGACCATGAGTCTAACAAGCAGCTAGTCGTAGTAGATGATAGCAATAATCAAACTGTTATGGCTAGCCCAGTTTCTAATGGGAAAACTCTTAATGCAGCAGCTCTGGAATTCAATCCTCCTTCTCCTGGGACAAGGGTGTCTAAGGAAGGTAATAATGTCAGCTCAATCGACAAAGTTAAGGAGAATGATGCACAAAATAAGGAGTCAACATTACAATGGGTACAAAGAACGTTTGGTGATAATCTAGTTAATACCAATACTTCATTTCAGGAGATACCATCTCAGGAGTCGCTAGATGAAAATATTTTAGGTAAAGAATCTGGAAAAATTCAGTTGGTTGAAGGCAAACTATGGAGCAATCAAATTGAGGAGGATTCGGAGGACAATGATCCATTGCTTGGTGAGGAAGATAGTGATGATGAAGAAATAGCAGAAGATGATCAAGAGGGAGAAGAAGATCAAAGTGGGAGTGGACAAGGACTAAAAGTTGTGACAACAACCAAAGACAAGCAACATCTTAGTGAAGCACCAACAGTGCAAGAAAGTGAAAGACAAAACCTGCAGATTTCCCCTGTAGTTTTAGTTGTTCCTTTAGGATTAATGATAATCCTATTGTGGAGAATAATTTGTTGAATGACCCTGGAGGTACTAGAAGATATAAAGATGGCATAGGCGATGAAAACAGTGCTAAGAATGCCAAACAAAATATGTCTATACCACAGAAAAATAAGGAGCAGATTCTGCACAAAACACAAACCACTGTTCCATTGGATGCAGCAGTCAAAAATTTAAATGCAGGTAAAATTAATGCTGGAAATGAATCATCCCCAACAACTTGAAAAACCAGCTGGTAGATCAACAGAAAGATTGTGGTGAGGATGAAAATATGGAAGGCACAGGGAGAGACATGGATGAAGAATCTGCGACACAGAATTTAAGAATATAGCAAGGCAAGGTGATCTTTCACCTAGAGCAACTGAGAAAGGAAAATCTGCTGGGAGGGGAAGGAAAAAGCAATCCAGAGATAATCGAAGTGTAGTTCCACCTGGGTTCAAACAAGAAGGACCCAATCCAAATTGCTCAATCAATGATGAATGCTTTAATGTGGAATGTGAGGTTGGTGAATACAATGAAATCCTTTGAGGCTTGTCATTATGCAGAGGCAACACCATTTTCAATTCATAGGTATCATGGAACCAATGCAAAGAGCAACGAAACTAGAAAGGTATAGAAGAACGATTGGAATGTTACAAGCTTTCGGTAATATTTCAAATAAAATATGGGTGTTTGTCGATAAAGATCATGGTGTTGATGTCATTATAAATATGGAGCAACAGATGACATTAAAGCTAACAAACATGGATACTGGAAAGTCATTTATTGTTATATTTGTATATGCAAAATGTGACTCTATTGAAAGAATCGAGCTTTGGGACAGTTTATATGCACTTGCGAGGGATATGTCTCTTCATTGGCTAGTCAGAGGTGATTTCAATGTTATTCGGGATGAAGAAGAAAAATTTGGTGGCTTTCCCGTACACATGAATAAAGTTCTGGATTTTAGGCATTGTATAAATACATGTAACTTATTCGATCTTGGATTTAAAGGGAGTATATACACTTGGTGGAATGGTCGAGGCGAAGATGACTGCATTGCCAATGTAGAATTTCAGCAGTTGTTTGCAGGTTTAGAGGTATCTCATTTATCTAAAATTGGTTCTGATCACTGCCCGATGATGTTGAGTGTCAATGCCTCTACAGTGCCAATCAAGAAAACATTCAAATTTCTGAATTTCTGGACCAAGAATGCTTCTTTTAAAGCTGTTATAGCAGATAAGTAGACGGCAGATTTTCACGCTAATCCTTTCACTTTATCCAATCACAAGCTTAAAAAGGTGAAGAAGGCTCTTTCAATTTGGAGCAAGGCTACATATGGAAACATATTTCAAAAATTTCTAGTTTGGAAGAGGTTGTCTTAGTCCATGAAGCACAGTTTGAATTGAATCCATCATTTCCAAATAGACAAAGATTAAGGAAAGTTCAAGCAGAATTCATAAAATATTTGGCGTTAGAGGAGGAATTTTGGAAGCAAAAATCCAGAATGTCATGGTTCAAAGATGGTGATAGAAACACAAAGTTTTTTCATGCGCAAGTAAATGGAATAAGGAAAAGACTAGAGCTGAAGAGAATCCAAAATAGCTATGGCATTTGGATTGAAGATACTGCCTCTATGGCAGATGAAGCAGTGAAATTCTTTACTGATCAATTCCATGAAGATAAGTTTCCCGAATCATTTGAGATACTTGATCATGTACCATATTTAGTGACTAATGAACAGAATGAAGAACTCATGAGGCAGCCTATGAAATCAGAAGTACAAGAGGCAGTTTTTGGACTCAACGGGGACAGCGCAGGGGGACCGGATGGTTTTACTGGATGTTTTTTTCACATATGCTGGGACATAGTTGGTGATGATGTATAGGACATGGTTATAGCTTTCTTCAATGGGCAGCAGCTACCAAAGTTTGTGACTCACACAAATTTGGTTTTATTACCTAAGAAGAAAGAGGTTGCGACTTATTCTGATATGCGACCAATTAGCCTGAGAAACATTATAAATAAAGTCTTTTCGAGGGTTATTCATGAGAGATTAGTAGGTATGCTTCCTAATCTAATATCATACGAGAAAGCAGGTTTTGTTAAGGGGAGAAGCATCGTGGAGAATGTATTGCTAACGCAAGAGATTATCAAAGACATTAGGATGAGGACTAAAGCAGGGCCTAATATGGTGATAAAGTTAGACATGACTAAGGCATACGATCGATTATCTTGGATTTTCTTGACTAAGGTTTTGAGGAAGATGGGATTTGGAGAAAGATTCATAGGTTTGGTGCTTGACATTATCTCAAACAATTGGTATTATGTGTTAATAAATGGACAACCTTATGGTTTCTTCAAGTCGACAAGAGGAGTGAAGCAAGGAGATCCGTTATCACCCACTCTCTTTATCCTGGCAGCTGAAGCACTATCAAGAGGTTTGAATGCACTACATTTAAATTTGTATTTTCGTGGATTTGGACTGCCTAAATAGAGTCCAAAAATCAACCATCTTGCATATGCCGATGACACTATAATTTTTTCCTCGTCTGATACTACATCTTTGAAATTGATAATGAAGGTGTTATCTGCTTATGAAGCTGCTTCTGGTCAGTTAATTAATAAATCAAAATCTGCGGTTTATTTGCACCATTCTGCACCTCAGAGAGTAGTGAACAAAGTCCGAAGAATAACTGGAATCAATAGGCAAGACTTTCCATTTATATATCTTGGTTGTCCTATTTTCTACACTAGAAGAAAAATGGATCACTATCAAGGTCTCATCACCAAAGTCATGAATAAGCTACACTCGTGGAAAGGTAAGTTGTTGTCGATTGGTGGTAGAGCTATTTTGATATCACATATACTGCAAAGTATGCCGATACATTTGCTTTCAGCAGTTAATCCTCCTCCTTATGTTATAAACAAGCTTCACAAAATATTTGCGCAATTTTTTTGGAGTAGTGTTGTGGGTGCAAAGAGCAGACATTGGACATCTTGGGACAAATTGTGTCTGCCTTATGAAGAGGGAGGAGTAGGTTTTTGATCTTTGCATGATGTCTCCAAAGCTTTATTTTGTAAAGTATGGTGGAACTTTAGAACAAAACCAAGTTTGTGGAGTTCATTCATGAGTCAAAAGTATTGTAAGAAGCTCAACACTATTATTGTTCCTTGGCGACATGGTTCACATATATGGAGGAAGATGTTAGAATGTAGAGATCTTGTAGAACATCAAATTGGATGGCAGTTAAAAATGGGATCATCACTTTTTTGGTATGAAAACTGGACAGGACTTGGAGCATTATATTTTGTGGTACCTCCAGAATTTGTAATTGATGATTCTATCAATAATGTTTATGAGGTGGTGCATGATGGTGTATGGGAGGTTGATAGACTGATGGAGGTTCTGCCTGAGGAGATAGCAGTATATATTCTGGAAAATATTAAACCCCCAGCTGCTATTGATATGCTAGAAAAACCATACTGGATGTTGGAATCAAGAGGTGATTTTACGGTGAAATCTGCTTGGGAGTATTTGAGGAAAAGAAATGATCATGCTATGTCATATATTAAAATGTGGGTAAAGGGACTGCCCTTTAAAATTTCGTTCTTCTTGTGGAAGGTTTGGAAAGCAAAGCTGCCTCTAGATGATTGGATGAGACGATTGGGATATTCTATGCCGTCGAAATGTTGGTGTTGTGTTCAAGAACAAGAATCTCTTCCTCATCTGTTCTTTACGTCTGTTGCAGCTACAAAGGTGTGGACATATTTTCTAACTAATGCGGGAATCAGTGTGCAAGGTTTGACACTACACCAAGCAATAGTTAAGTACTGGACAGCAAAGGTTATACCACGACTACAGCCTATTCTACAAGCATTACCTGCGATCATTGTCTGGGAGCTTTGGAAAAGAAGAAAAAATCAGAAATATGGTGAGGTGGTCACTGTTAATCGAGTTATATATCAGGTTTCTACTACCTTACAGTCTCTTGTCAAAGTAAGGAAGCCTGCTATGCAACATGTACCTCACAATTGGCCTGACTTGATACAAAAACTGGAGCTATATACTCCAGCTTTGAAGGTAACAAAAGTCATATGGGAACTACCTACTGAAGGATGGATTAAGGTGAATACTGGTGGTGCGAGTAGGGGTAATTCTGGAAGGAGTTCAATAGGCTATGTGTTAAGAGATGAAGAGGGAGATGTAGTTTTTGCAGCAAGAAGGGAGATAACACACACTACAAACAATGAGGCAGAGGCTATTGCAATTTTGGAGGCAATCAGATATTGTGTTAACCATCGAGTAACACATGTTATGCTGCAGACAGCTTCTATGCTCCTAAATAATGTATTACAAGGGAAGTGGTTAGCTCCTTGGAATCTGGTTGATTATATTGAGGACATCAACATGCTAATAGAGGAATGCGTGGTTCAAGTGTCTCATATTTTGAAGGAAGGCAATAGCCTAGCAGATCATCTAGCCAACCATGCACTGGATAGTGGGGATTTTGAGGCTTATGGATTTTCACAGCTTGCCGCACAAGGTCGAAGAATTGTGAATGCAGATAAATTGCAATGTCCTTATTTGAGAGTGAAGGCTGCCAACAGAAAAAGAGAAATCAGATGGATGTCAAAGGGAAGGAAGGAGATCAATGGGAATACTGGGATCGAATCTGCAAAGAGGAGATCAAAGTACATTATTTTTTCACTAACATCGTTTTCTTTTTTGCAGGGATCAGTGTTATAAACTTTGCTCACCAACTGACTGAACTTCTATGGGTGGTATTAGCACTATGTGCTCATTCCCATGTGGTTAAATCAGTGGTGAGCTCAAGCAGGAATATACGGACAGTCTCCAGTGGTTTATGGAAGCGAACAGGTGTTATAACATGGAATCTGCACCACTGGAGATACAAAAAAAAACTGCCCAGAATTTGGCTTCATGACAGGCTTCCTTTTTGGCATCAAAGAATGATAAAGGTATTGGGAATGAATCTCAGTACATCCAAAGGATAGTGCCATACAATAACTAAAACAACACACAGCTGGAGCATAAGATTTTTTGGAAACACATGGGGTTATCATGTTCAAATCCATATGGAGAAGAGAAGACAAATGGAATTTTCACAAGTGAACACCATGTTCAAATCCTTTCGGAGGAGAACATAGTGATGAGATTTTTTACTAACAGTGTTTTCTTTTTTGCAGGGAAATTGTCTATACCTATGCCCTACTATGTGATGGACTCTTAGTTGGTGGTATCAGTGCAATGCACTCATTCCTCTGGGAGAAAGTCAATGGTAGGCCAAAGCATAGGATTTAGGAAGAGTACTCTGCTGCCTTTGTGCAGGTACTGTTGGCATGCAAATATTAGAGTATTTGAGGTGTTTAGAGATAATATCAAAGTGCAAATCAACACCTCAATGTCATATACAGAGAGGCAGCAAGTTTTAAACACAAGTCATCAATGGGTCACACACATAATCAACAACAAAACTGAATGCTTCAACTATGTTCACAGTAGGTGCAGATTTGAGAGTGGAATTTCTATTTAGGAAATCAAGCATAAAAGGATGCTATTAAAACATACAAGGAGCCACGAAAACTCAGTGCAAATCATCTCAATTCTAGTGGAAACCATAGAAGAAAGTGGAGAGGATAACATACTGCTCTACATCTGGACAAATATGGGCATTCTACTGGAATGGAGGGAAGCTAATTTTTACACCAACATATTGATCTTTCTTGCAGGATACATTACTGTAGTCGTGCCCTATCCTATGCATATCTCCTATTTGGTGGTATTAGTACTTTGTACTCAATCCAAAGGGAGAGAAGCTGGGGTAGGCACAAGCATGACATGGGACTTCGACTGGTTTTTGCTAGGATATTGCAGCATTATGAAGGAATGCTGGCATGACATATCGCATGTACAATGTTCAAATATGATAAGGAACATATATGATCTAGCAAGCAGACACAACAGACATGATTCAAATGATGGCCAAACGTACAGATGGCACATGCTATCCAATTTTTGGACGAGTAGCTGGTTTTCAAATGGACGAATATATGATTTGAATTGCAGAACATGGAACAACTTGTCATCTACATCAGCTACAACACATATGGATCACATGTCAGGAAGAATTCACCAAAGAATCGGAGTTGAAAGTTGGACGCTAATGTGCCAGAAAATCCAGTTCAAATGGTACTGGGCAATTGCAGCAGATAGCCATATCTGGTTTCATATTGTAGTAGCACCAAATGAATATAGCTTCAACATCAAGAGGACCACGAACACAATGGAGATGGAAGATGAGAATTCATCCTCCATAGGCAATGATAGCAAACAAATAGTAGTAAATGCAGAAGATGGTTATTTCTGTAATAGGCTAGTTTTTATACAAGTTTTAGACATTAAATTTCACTTTCATATTAGATCACTGTGTACTATCAATTTTGGGACTCACAAACTCAAAATTGATAATAGGAAATATGTAGTTGACAGATATTATCGTCTTACTAATTGTAAGACAACATGCTACTTTATTTTATTGTGTTATTATTTATATAAAAACTAGCCATAGGCTCATTGCCTAGTGGATTGCCAATAAAAGAAATCTACAGGATGAAGCCTATCTTCCGGAGATACGCCCGTAGGACCCCCTCGCAAGGGACCTCTAGTCGGCGCCTTCGGGCTTCCCACTTCCTAAAGCGACAACCGGGGCTTCCCACTTCCTAAAGCGACAACCGGCGAACAACATGTTCCTCCGCGTCTTAAAACTCCCCTTTATTGGGTTCAATATACATGTCATGTCGGTTTTCGGCCACCAATCTACCGACAACATGTTCCTCCTCTTAAAGAACCCCTACTGCTGCTATTAGGGAGCCCCTTCTCAGAAGATCGAACCAGTACCGGATGTCGATGTTACCTCCTCGCCCCGAAGGAGGCGGGAGGGGCGAAATACCACACCAGGTCGAAGTTAAAAAAAGATGAGCAGCAGTATAGGTACTTCGTACGGGAGTGAGCAGCAGTATATGTACTTCATACCTTCCAACGCGGAAGGCACTCGAGGCCCTTCCCTTGCTTCCTCGAGCCGACAGCAGCAGCAGCAGCAACAACAACAACAACAACAACCCAACATAACCCCAGTTAGCAAGGGAGGACTTCAGAAGAGAAGCCATGGCCCGGCTCGGAAGACCACTGTCAGAAATCTGTATAGACATGAGTTTGCATCATGAAGAACAGAAAGGCAGAGATGAATGACAAAGTTTAAGTTTGTTAAAGACAGGAAGAGTGAAGTTTGAAGTCAGGAAATACCCTATTTATAGAAACCAGTAACCTCACTAAATAAGCAATCAATGCTTGGGGGAAAATTAATCGAAGGCGCCATCATTGCCCCTTTGGAAAAATGAAACAGCAGAACAATCAATGCACTAGGGAAACGATTCGACGGGACGTTTCAAGTCGCCTGATAAACTCTCGTCACGAATATGACATCATCATGGAAGGCCCGAGGAATTTCCACATCGAGGTCGTTTCTTATCATTTGATTATAAGAAACGCGGGGACTATCTGTATACGATTAAAATCTGGAAAGATGATTTTACGTTTATTCCATGATGGTCAATTCATGTGGAATTCAGATTATGGCCCAAAGCCCGACTTCAAACGCTCCTATGATTTGACGCAGGAGGACACGGGTCCGAAACCATCGTAGGAAACAGCACGGGGATCGAGACAGGCGGCCCTGCAACGAAGTACGATTCCGTACTTGGGCATTAACTAGCTGAATCGATCAAGATCTTTTGTAATTAATGCTTATGTACTACGCTAAGACTCACCCTCTTATAAAAAGGGAGTCCTCGTCACTTTGTAAACACAAGACATTGAATACAAGTCACAAGAACATTCTCTGCTTTAACATCAAACATCCTCCATCCCTCTTTATTAGCTCATTTACTTGCATTTATTACTTTCTTTTACTTGTTGTTCATTTATAGCTTATCATTGATCATAAATAGTGTATCTCAAGGTCCATAATCCTGTTATAGCTCTATCTACCACCCGATCTAAGCCCGAATCTCGGTCTCAGGAACCCTCGAAGTCAACATCGAGCCTTCGACCTAAGGCATTCTGGTTTGCTTTCCTTTAACCTTTTAGTCGCTTTCTCATTGTTCTATCCTAACGCATTCAGCTAAAACTATTCAACAACTGGTATTAAGATAAATCACATATTTTTAGAACCACATAACCAAATATAATTGTAGTTACCATTTTCACGGTAAACATTATGTTTTGATGTAACGCGATTTGTGGAACAAAAATCGATGAAAGTCATCACAAGTTACATTCATAAGTTATACTGAAAATTTAGGTCAAATGTAACTGAAATTTTCTTCCAATATACTTAGATTTATTTGGTATTCCACCCATAAAATTGAAGCTCTATGAGTCTATTTTCTAACATATTAAATCGTTTATCAATACGACATCGAAGTATAGAGATATATGCATTTTTGCGAGACTGCGCAGGCTGCTAGGTGGTTAAATGAGAGCCCAAAATGAGGCAATTTTAGGTCGGACAAAGAGATTATTTAAGGTCTTATCTCCAAAAATATAACCCTCATTATATATCACAAACAACCAGACCTAAACCCCTGCAAACTTCCTCCCAAAAATTACCCACAAACCCTAATTGATTTTCTCTCCCTTTCAAGTTCTAATTGGGGATAAAACCTAGAATTTGAAGAACCAAGATAAGGGTTGAGTTATTTAACAAATACAGTAAGTTTATTGCTCTCTTTCATCCATTATTTCTTCTGTAAGTTCATGGTAATTCATTCTATACTTGTAAGAACTCACGGGACGGTGATCGGAAGCCGTGAGTTCGAGTTGTTCACTTGTAGTGGACTATTTTGTGGACTCTTTTATGTTGTTGTTGGGCTGCGTATTTTACTACTGTTTTGTGGAGTTTTGGAGGAGGAAGGGTGTGGAGAAACACCACATAGATGTAGGGTGGTGGGCTGGTCGTTCGTCGTAATATTTCTGGGTCGTTTGACACTACTACGGTGGTCGTTTTTTGTATGAATAGATTGCGGTGTGTTGGGCTGTTTTGTAGTATTTTATGGTGTATATAAGGCTGGAAAATAATGTATATATGTTGTTTTTGTTGTGTTCTTTTGTTTTTGGTTTTATCGTGAATTTGAAGGAAGTAAGGGGAGATGCTACCCGTGTTTATACAAAATAAGCTTGTCGTTCGTTGTGCGATAGTTGTACCTTTCGTAACTTAATGATAGTATTATTATCATTTTTGTAGATTAAGGTGCGAAGAGGCGATTTCAACTTGGTGAGTGAAAAGATTGTGATAAGGTATGTTAAGGCACTTCCTTCATTCTTTTGGCATGATCTAAAGTGAAACGAACGTAAACTATACGCTATTTCATAACGAATCTACTCATAGCAACTAAGGTTGTCCATATTGTTATTTCCTTACAAAGTTATTTTAAGAAAGTATGTATGATCCTTGAGTCCTAGTGAAGTTCGTATTGATAGTAACTACCTTACATCACTCCGAAAGGTTTAGAGCGTGATTCCATGAGTCCAACATGCATTATATATAGTATCTATTTTACTCTACTGAGCCGCGCTATAGTCGGCCGGGTAAGGCACCTATTGTGTAACCACTAATCAGTTGGGTTTTACCGAGCTCCATGTGGCCGGGTACGATTCTACCGAGCCTTATGATGGCCTGGTATGTTTTTACCGAGTCCTCTTCGAGGCCGGGTACGATATGATGATGATGATGCCCACAGAGGCTAATGGTTTTAAAATATTATGTATATATATGTATCACGCATTTCATGTCACTATCTCTCAAAGGCACTCAGATGCTACAGGTTATATCTCTTATATCTCTCTTCACATTACTGTTCTTATTTATGTTTTTCTGCCTTACATACTCAGTACTTTATCCGTACTGACGTCCCTTTTGCCTGGGGACGCTGTGTTTTATGCCCGCAGGTCCCGATAGACAGGTTGACAATCCTCCTAGTAGGGTATCATCTCAGCGGAAGGTATTGCTGCACTCCACTTTCTCTGGAGTTGCCTATTTGGTCAGTATGATTGGGACATGTATTGACTGGTATGGCGGGACCCTGTCCTGACCTTTAAGATGTTTATGTACTCTTAGAGGCTAGTAGACAGATGTCAAGTACATGGATACTTGAATGGCCTTGTCGTCCTATGTTTTGAGTTTACAAATGATCATGTCAGCCTTATAGGCCCGTATGTCACATGTATAAGTTTCTATATGATGTTAGGTCGTCCTATGTCTAGCATTTCCTTATGTTTTATTTTGGTTATGTCATGATGACCCTTTTTGGTACATTTAACCATGGTAGTATGATAAGAAAGATATGTTACATTTGTACTCGGTTAAGTAAAATACCGGCTTCCCGTCGTAGCCCTCCGGTTTGGGTCGTGTTAGAATGCACCTACCTCAAGTCAAAGGCAACTCGTGGATGATGAGCGAGTGGTAGAAGAAGAGGAGATCTCACACAATATTGCGCAAGCAAATAATGAAGTGCGGATTGACATTGATGACACGGTGGAAGAGACTCAAGAGGATGTGAACCCGTCTAGGGATCATGTGATTGACATACAAGAACCGGAAGTTAAAAGAGCTAAGGTACCATTTCCTAAGCCACCTCCTCCCTATCCTCAAAGGCTTGCAAAGAAAAATGGCGAGAATCAATTCAAGGATTTTATTGATATGATGAAGAGTCTCTCTATAAATGTGCCTTTGATTGAAGCTTTGGGGAAAATGCCCAGATATTCTAAGTTTATGAAAGACTTGGTGACAAAGAAGAGATCGATGAATTTTGAAACTATCAAGGTCACTCACCAAGTGAGTGCAATTGTGCATTCGATGGATCCAATTTGTGATCTTAGGGAGAGTATCAACTTGATGCCCTATTCGGTTTTCAAGACATTGGGAATTGGGCAACCAAGACCCACATCTATGAGATTACAAATGGCCGATCGTACAATGAAGAGACCGTTGGGGGTGGTTGAGTATGTATTGGTTAGAGTTGACAAATTTATTCTCCCGACGGATTTTGTGAATCTTGATTGTGAAGTGGACTATGAGGTGCCGATTATTCTTGGTAAACCTTTCCTTGCTATGGGGAAGGCTCTTTTTGATATGGAAGCCAGTGAACTCACTTTCTGGGTGGGTGATGAAAAGGTAGTTTTCCACGTATGCAAATCTATGAGGCAACCGAATAGCAATGAAGTGTGCTCGTTCGTGGACTTGGTGACCGATGTGATTATTGATGATACTAGTGCCACGATGAATGTTGATGATAATTGGAGGTTGTCTTGCTTAACCTTGATGATGACGAGATGGATGGCTTTGTAGAATGTGTTAACTCATTGCAAGGAATGGGGTCGTACACTTATGAACCCCGCAAATTGTCCTTGGATCTTTAAAATAGGAAGACTATTCCAACAAAGCCCTCAATCGAGGAGCCTCCCATTTTTGAGTTGAAGCCATTTCCTCTGCATCTCAGGTATGCCTATGCATCTTAGGTATGAATTCCTTGGCTCTTGTTATACTTTACCGGTTATTCTTTACTCTTGCTTGACTAACGTGCAGGTAGACTCTACATTGGCGGTTCTACAAAAGAGGAAGAAAGCTATTGGATGGACAATTGCGGATATTCGGGGAATAAGACCCATATTTTGCATGCACAAGATTAATTTGGAGGAGGATGCCAAACCCTCTATTGAACATAAAAGGAGACTAAATGAAGCAATGCAAGAGGTGGTAAAAGAGTAGATCATAAAGTGGTTGGATGCCGGGGTTGTCTACCCCATTTCTAACAGTTCGTGGACTTCCCCGGTGCAATGTGTTCCGAAGAAGGGGGTATCATTGTGGTCACCAATGATAAAAATGAGTTGATTCCAACAAGAACGGTGACCGGATGGTGAGTGTGCGTGGACTATCGGAAGCTAAAAAAAGTCACAAGTAAAGACCATTCCACTTCCCTTTCTTGACCAAATGCTTGATCGATTGACTGGCCAAACGTTCTATTTATTTAGATGGGTATTAGATCTACAATCAAATCCTTATTGTCCTGGAAGATCAAGAGAAAACAACTTTCACTTGTCCCTATGGCACTTTCGCTTTCAAGCGGATGCCATTCGACTTATGAAATGCACCGACAACTTTCCAATGGTGTATGATGGTGATCCTTACAGATATGGTAGAGTAATACCTTGAAGTCTTTATGGATGACTTTTCGGTAGTCGGGGGTTCCTTTTATGATTGCTTGGAAAATTTGGATATGAGATTGGCAAGGTGTGAAGAAACGAACTTGGTGTTGAATTGGGAGAAATGCCATTTCATGGCCGATGAGGGTATTGTCTTAGGCCACAAGAAAGGGGATTGAGGTAGACAAGGCAAAAATATAGGTGATTTCTAAACTTCCACCTCCAACTTCCGTGAAGGGAGTGGGGAGTTTCTTGGGTCATGTGGGGTTCTATCGGCGTTTCATCAAGGATTTTTCCAAAGTGGTGAACCCCTTGTGCAAGATTTTGGAGAAAGATGCTAAATTCCACTTCAACGATGATTGCATGAGAGAATTTGAATTGCTCAAGTTCAAGTTGACAACTACTTCCAGTATCACCGCCCCGAAGTGTAGCATGCCTTTGGAGCTCATATGTAATGTTAGTGATATGGCGGTTGGAGCAGTTTTGGGGAAACGTATCAACAAGATATTTTCATCCGGTCTACTATGCTAGTAAGACCATGAATTATGCCCAATTCAAGTACATTGTGACTGAAAAAGAGCTCCTTGATATTGTTTTTGCTATGGAGAAGTCCCGCCCGTACTTGATGGGTACAAAGGTGATTGTCCACACGGATCATGCGGCGCTTCGTTACCTTATGAGCAAGAAAGATTCAAAGGCTCGATTGATGAAATGGGTGCTTTTATTGCAAGAGTTCGATATAGACATCCAATACCGAAAAGGAAGTGAAAGCCAAGTGGCAGAACACTTATCTCGTTTGGAGGAGGAGGGAGGCTGCATGATGTCCTTGAAATCAATGACTCCTTCCCCGATGAGAAAATCCTAGCCATTTCAATGACTGAGATGACATAGTTCGCTAATCCAGATAATTATCTTGTGCCGGTATTATCCCAGATGAGTTCTATTCAAACCAAAGGAATAAACCCAAACCGGATTGTCAAGACTATTATTGGGATGAACCATACCTCTTTCGGATTTGTGCTGATGGCGTGATTAGAAGATGTGTGCCGGGGGAGAAACAAGTTGAAATTCTTGGGGCTTGTCATTCTTCACCATATGGTGGTCACCATGGTGGAGCAAGAACGACGGCCAAAGTGTTAAGTTGTGTAATCTATTGGCTTACTCTCAAGGATGCAAGTGATCTAGTCAAGCGTTGTGATGAATGTCAAAGGGATAGTGGAATCTCAAAGAAAAATGAAATTCCCCTCACTACCATCTTGGAGATTGATATTTTTGATGTGTGGGGTATTGACTTCATGGGACCTTTTGTAAGCTCTTGTGGAAACACCTACATTTTAGTAGTGATGGATTATGTGTCAAAATGGGTTGAGGTCATTGCTCTACCCAACAACAAGCAAGAAGTGTGATGGCATTTTTGAAAAAGAACATCTTTACAAGGCTTGGTACTCCACGGGCTATCATAAGCGATGGGGGTCTTATTTTTGCAACAAAGCTTTTGATACCTTGCTTAGCAAGTATGGTGTCACTCATAAAGTCACGACTCCCTATCACCCTCAAGCAAGCGGACAAGTGGAAGTCTCCAACCGGGAGATCAAGAGCATTTTATCCAAGTCAGTGAATGTTAACCAGATAGATTAGTCAAAGAAGCTTGATGATACACTATGGGCCTATCGGACTGCTTTCAAAACGCCTATCGGGATGTCTCCATATTGGTTGGTGTTTGGCAAAGCTTTTCATATTTCGGTGGAACTTGAGCACAAGGCCATGCGGGCTTTGAAGAAGTTAAATCTTGATTGGGATGCAGCTGCTACCTTGCAGGTTGCACATTTGAATGAGCAAGATGAATTCCAGTACCATGAATATGCAAGTTCGTTCTTGTACAAAGAAAGAATGAAGTACATTCATGACATATACATCTGAAACAGGGAATCCAAGGTGGGAAATCTTGTTTTGTTGTTAAACTCATGATTGAGGATGTTTCTCGAAAAGCTGAAATCCAAATGGAGTGGTCCCTTTGAAATTGTGGGCGTCACACCTTTTTTGTGCATTGGACTTGAAAAACAAAAATAATGAGGTATTCTGATTCAATGGTCACCGGGTGAAACATTACTTGGGACAAGCTAATGATGGCCACGTGGTGGTAGTGATTCATTTGAAGTGTTGGTAATATGCGTCGTGCCGCGATGTTAAATTAGACGCTTCTTGGGAGGCAACACGTGTCTCTTTTTCTTCTTTTTTTAGATAGGTCTTATTTTGTGCTAACTGGAATTGAAATGTGTTGCAGGAATGTCTGTGCTTTACAGGAACTAGGCTCAGAAAAATTAGCCAAGTATGGAAAAAGTGTCGACCACACATGCATTGTGCGGGCCACACAATTTTGAACGCTACAGCAGAAGACAACTGTGACAACACAATTCTTGTGCGTACCACACAAGTTTGGCTGGAAAAATGGAAAACTCTATGAAGTTTGTCTGTCAGAAAAATGGCCAAAATGAGGCCGCATAAGGAAATATGCGGTCCACACCAAAACCTGCGATCGTATATCAAAATCTGCGGATCGCAGATCAGTTGAGGGAAACTGGGCATCATGTAATAGAGTGCAGATCACAGAAGGAATTCTGCAGCCGCACACGACTCTTAAACCCTTAGCCACTTTAGATAGTATAAATAGTAGCTTTAAGGCTACTATTCAAACTTTTCCTTCTCTGAAAACTCAACACAAAGGCTAAGAATTTGCACGCTACTGAATCATTCTCCCTCCACTCAATTGAGCATCTTAGATCCATCCTTAACATCACTTCATCATTGTTATGTACAAAAGTCATTTTTAGAATTTTTTAATTTTCTTAGTTAGTCTAGGATTTATTAGTTATTTAGGACCATTTGTCAATTTCATGTCTATGTGGGGTGTAATTTGTGTTAGGCGAACTCTTAGTTGCTATTTGGGGAATGGGTAATTGATTTATCACTTTTAATTGCTTCTACAATGTCCGGTTTGTGCATAAAAATTGAAACCCTAAGGACTAAGCCCGTTCAAATTTTAAAATGTGCATTCGCACAAGGAATTGTACGGTTCGAAGAATGACAAGCTAAGGGCATTTGGTTAGGCAAAAGTGTGGACCGCACTTGAAATTGTGCGGTCCGCATAAATTCAATCGCGGCAACAGAAAAGTGTGTGTGGCCGCAGATCGAGGCATTCTCTGTCATCAAAGAGTTGCCAGTTTTAGGACTTCAATATGCGGCCGCACTAAAAAATGTACGGTCTGCACTTCAGATGTGCGGCCACACTAAAAATTGTGCGGATCTATTACACCCCGTGTTTTCGTACGTGAAAGTATGCCATAGGTAAATTGATCGAAGCTCGAAAATGAGATGTTACATCCCGCATTTTCGTACGTTAAAGTTTTATCGTAGGTTAATCGACATAAGCTCGGGAATGATATTATTTTGAAATTATCATTACTACGTTATTTCAACAAGTGATAAGTAAATTCGTGAAGGTAGAGGGTAAGCGAATCGAAGAAAGTGAGTTTCGTCAAAGTTTGTCATTTTGGGATAAAATACGGTCCGAGCTATAATACCCCGTATTTTTGGACTAGTGACATACAAGGTACCACATGACCATGATAGTAAGATACATAAAGTGTGTTAAGTGAGTAGTATTTTAAGTAATTTGAGATAATTCTCAATTATGTGAATAATTGATTAATTATTGGCTAATGGGGGAATTAACAAGTTAATTAAATATTAGTGGGTGCTTAATTAAGGCTTTGGATAAGCCTTAAACATGATACCCCCCCCCCCCCCCCACATAAAATTAGGTCTCAAAATAATTAT
>ML289197.1:41105-139628 GCA_005239495.1 Nicotiana undulata
CCCCCCAATTTCAAATTGTGACTCTTAAATTATAATTGAGAGGTGGCACATTTAATTAGATTATGTGGCTTAGTCATTAGTATGTAGGGTCCACATCCATTCTAACATAAGTCATCTCTAACTTAAAAGAGAGATGCATATATGATAAGTAACGTGAGATTTTCATATCATCTTCAACAAGATTTTCGTAGCATCTTCAACAAGATTTTCATATCGTCTTCAAAAAGATTTCTTAGCAATTCAACAAGATTTCTTAGCATCTTAAGAAACATGGGATTTTGCAATTATAAGGGAGTAAGGTGCAATCTTTCTCAAGAATATCATACGGATTTTTTTCCTACTCCGATCTTGTCGTCACGTGTTTTGTCACAATTAATGTGTGTTAGAGGGATTTTTAAGAGAATCGACTCAGGTATGTTAAGCCTATTCCTTCTTTCCTTTTGGCATGATCCATACGATACAAACGAAACGAGCAAATGCACAACTGCTATAAATGACTTTATTCATAGAAATGTTAGAGATGCCTATGTTGTTGATTCCCCATGTATCCTATTATTCTATCATATGTTCATGTGTCTCAGAAAATATGTAAGTTGATAAAGTTTTCTTCATGATATTAATTAAAGGCATAATGGTCTTATGACGTTCCGAGAGATTTTATTGACGTACTTCTCATGCATTGCATTCATTTATACATGTACATTGACCCATGACCAGATGGTGTTATATACTCGTATATATATGTATATATATGTATATGGGATATGGGAAAGGGTTACATCGTTATATACGCACCACCATCTGATCAGCTGGTATAAGTTGATAATTTTTCCCACAATGGCCGAAATGATATGATGGGATGCCCCAGAGGCTTGATGATGTTATGAACACATGTACCTATGCACGACATGACATTCATACGCATATGCACGACGCTATAAGTATTTCATGATTTACAGAGTTATCCAGACTTAGAGGTTGAGTCATTTACTCTACGTTTCTTCCATGTATTTTATATACTTATTTATGTACCTTACATACTTGATACATTATTCGTAATGACGTCCTTTTGTTGGGGACGCTGCATTCATGCCTTCAGCTATAGACAATCAGTTTGACGAGCTCTCATAGTAGACTAGGTTAGTATTCAGCGAAGGATCAGTAAGACTCCACCTCATTAGGAGTGCAACCGAGTCTATAAGTCATTGTGTCAGAATTTTGCTATAGACTTATGGGTACGCCGGTACCCTGTCCCATATATGTCAAATACTCTTAAAGGCTTTGTAGACAGAGGTTCATTTTGTACATTATGTCAGAGGCCTTGAAGGCACATATATATATATATATATATATATATATATATATATATATATTCATGTTTTAAGAAAGATGGTTCATTGATACAGTGATTTCCCACTTATAATTATACATTACGAGTTGTGGCCATGTGGGCCCAATTACCAATGATAGAACAATAAGAAAGATATATTATGTTGGTACTCGGTTCAGTAAGGCACCGGGTGCCCGTCGTGACCCTTCGGTTTGGGTCGTGAAAGGACCTCAATTTCAGGCTTGCGGCCGCACTTGAAAATTGTGTGATCCGCACAACCAGGCATGCGGCCGCACTTGTAATTGTGCGGACCGCACTTCCCCACCCTGCAACTGGTTTTGTTCTGCAACTTTATGTTCACCTATACTTGATCTATAACTGACTCTTCATGTTGTTTTATGCAGAATATGGTTAGATCACGAGGTCATGGTGACACATCTAAAGGGAGAGGTGAGCCTTCCAGAGGCAGAGCCAAAATAAATTTACCACTCGCCCCCAAAGAGTACTAGGAAAGAAGCCCACAACAGGCCGAGGTAGACAGCCAGAACCCTTTGAATCAAGCTCATATGCCCCGTCTAGGGAAGCATCGGAGGATAAATCATTGCAAGAGCAACCTGCTGTGCAATCACAGCCACAACTGACTCAAGACAAATACCAACTGAGAAATGAGCCAACCTCTTCTGAGAGCACTTCTCAAGGGTCGAAAGGAAACAGTCAGGCTTTGAAGCCTTCATCTACACATGCCCCCGCTGCACCAGCTACTGTAGTAGATGTAGATGATATCCTAGATGATGGTTGAGGGGGTGTTACCAGAGTTGCCAACCATGAGAGGTCGAAGAAGAAGGAAGTTTGGGAAGAAAGGTTTGTTAGCCTAACCGCATTCAATAGGTTCCGAGAATGGTGGCCGTCGAGATCGATCACCCTTAAGAGTCAATTCTTATTGAAAGACCTTGAGAAATAAAACCCAGCAATGCTAAGGCAATTCAGGGAGAGGAAGGGGTGGAAATGATTCCTCAAGATGTGGTTGATGCCAAAGTACTAAGTTCGGGAATTTTACGCCAATGTGGAACACATAAAAAAGGGGACCAAAGTGACGAAAGTGAGGAATTTGAAAGTGAGGTTTGACCAAAGCACCCTAAACACATACTTAGGGTTGGAGGATGTGGAGACAGTACAATACTTGGAAAAGCTGGCTATGGGCGATGCAGCTCGCCCATGGTTAACTGATCTTCTGGCAGCTCCGGGACCACCACCATGGATCACGACAGGGGTTCCTACTCAGCGGAACACCCTGAATTTTGAGGCAAAGGAATGGAATATATTTGTGTGTAGCAGAATAAACCCATGCCAGAATGAAAAAAATCTACCAATCCCGCGGGCACTGCTAGTAACCTCTATCATGGCCAGGTACCAAATTAATGTGGGTATCGTCATGTCGGCCAACATGTCTTTGGTTGGAATTCAAAGTGACAACTCCTACCCCTACCCCAACATTATCACGGAGTACCTTACGGATGCAGGGGTAGAGCCAAAGAGTTTGACACAAAGGTTCGGACAAAGTCGTTCACCTGGTACTCTCTGAAGGACCCAAGGAATCCGAAGAATAAGGGTCAGCCAACTACTACTGTGGGCCAGTCTGATGAGCCTTCGGTGGTAGCGACAGAGTCAGCATACATTCTTCCCACTACAGCAAGGTCCTCTGCCAGTGCAGCTACCATCCCTCCACCCCCTTTCTTCTGGTCCTTCAGCATCAGTGGTCCACGCATCGGCTTGAAGCCGATGCCCATTGTTGATACCCAATTTTGACCTCATATTTTCTCAAAATGTATATACTTTCAAAATATCATTTTTGCATCATTATTTAGCATCAAAAACCTATACAAGCATTTTCTTTAATTTTCCATAATTTTTAAAGCTTTAAAATTGGTTTTCTCGCATTTAAATTACTTGAATATTTATTAATTAATCCTTCAAATTATTTTGTGATGACTTAATTTCCTAAAATTATTATTTTGCATCGATAATACATGTTTCAAATATTTTTACTTTATTTTTATATAATTATATTAGTATTTTAGGCCATTTGCACAAGCTGCAATAATAGCTTATATTCTACAATTTTACTCCATTTGTCATTTTATTCAAGGTTAAAGAAATATTTTACATTTTTATAACCTTCTACTATTGTTTTAAAATATTACTTTCCATAAATAGCATTTTTTATAATTTATTTAATTATTTTATTAAATTATTTTTTCCTTAATCTCCTATTTTAAAATTTGGCCCAAAATCGGGATTAATTTCGGACCAGACAAGCCCCAAATCCCTGGACCAATCCCTAAGACCAATCAAAACGCCACTTTTATCACCAACCAAGTCCAAAAAACTCGACCCAGCTCTTCTCAAATCCCAGTCGTTGATCGAAAGTGATCAACGGCTCACAACACTCCTCCCCATTCACCTTATATCCCCTCACCCAAACCCTAATTCCCATTTCTCTTCATCATCCTCCCTCAAATACCCCTCCCTCCCACCAAAACCCCACCCACCCTCTCAATCTTCTCTGAATCTGTCTCAATCATGGATTCTGTAAACCCCATACATTCGGACTAGGTGTGGATGTGTTAAATGGGTATTAATCTGATATTATAGACATATGAAGTCCTAGAGGGATGATTATGGGTGTAAATGATTATTTTAGAATCAAGAAGAAGAATGAGGTATACAAGATTCGATAAAATCTACGAAGTTTACAAAAGGTCAGTCTTGCAGGAGGTTTAGTGAAAAATGTGTAAGGTATTTGGGAAAACTAAAAATATGAAAGTTGTATGCCTTTGCAATAGCTTTCCAACGATATATTATGGAGCCCTAACGTATCTATGTGCAAAACGTTATGCACATTTTACATAACAGTATGCAATATGCGCGCCCCGAGCGCGGCCGCGCACATGTGGCAGTGTTCCTGCCATTTTGCACGGTCAGGTCTACAGGTGCATGGGGGATCACTTGGGGAGTTATTTTTAAAGCCCTACTTTGTCCCTCACAACCCCAAAATATAAAAACTTGCTCTAGAAAGGAGAGCTCTCAAAAACCTAACTCCTTAATGGTCCCTCCACTATCCAAGGTAAGTTCTAATGGTTATTCTATGTTGATTTCACTTACCCAACACCTTACATGGTTAAACCCTCCATATCATTAGATATTTGATTGGGGCATCATTGTTGAGAGAAGAAACCCTAGAACTCGAATTCAAGGGGATTGAACTTCAAAAAGGTAATGTCTTCACCCTCTCATTGATTCTAACATTGGATGAATGATTATAGACTCTATCCATGAGATATGAGTTGATGAGTTTGATGGAAAATCAAGAACGGCTATAGGTTTAGGTTGTTTGTTGTTTATTATTGGTTAAGGTTATTGTTTACCTTATGGGTGATAAAGAGTGGTATTGGTTATAGCTATTTGAGACTTTAGAATTTATCTAGGAGTAAGAGAATGGGTTATTGGGTGTAGAAACACCATTAATGAGGGTTATGAAGCTTTATACTCACCAAGTGTTTGATAAAATGCCTAAGGGACCAAAACATGAGTATTATTGCTAATATTGAATCCCTTTGACTTGTGTTGATATAGATTAAAGTTGAAAGGGTTGGCAAATGTTGTATTACGCTCAAGAGCAAGAAGTTAAGGTATGTGAGGCTAACTCTCTATGTTTGGGAATGTTATTGATTCTCCCTACAATACGTTTCTTTTACGACGTTACTCATTGCCTCAGAAATATAGTTTAGCCTAGTTCCTTGAATAGTTGTAGAACTTCTATTCTCTAGCTTCATAACTCGTTCATGACTTTTATTATGAACATTGTGAGCTCAGTTCGTATTCAATATAGACTTGGGTTTGATATCCCTGAGTCGCAGTACAACTTACTCAGCATTTCATAAACAGTTGAAGTTTCAGTGTTCATAATCAGTTCAAGAATACATGTCTCAGTCTAGTCTTATTCAATATTCCAGTATTATGTAACTCAGTGTGATTCAGCATTTCAGTATCATGTATTGCAGTATGATTCTCAGTTCCTGATTTTAAATTCCTGAATGTTGAACACCTGTATTTGGGCCTGAGGCCGTAGTTTATATGACTTATGCATACTTGGGCCTGAAGTCGTAGTTTATGCTTTATGCATATTTGGGCCTGAGGCCGTAGTTTATGCTTTATGCATATTTGGGCCTGAGGTCATAGTTTATACTTTACGTATACTTGGGCCTGAGGCTGTTGCTTGTGCACATATTTATTGGGCCCGAGGCCGTAGCTTATTCAGATAAACAGGTTGTTCATCATTCGGAAGAGGGAGTATTCATATCCTTACTTCCTTTGTTCAGTTCATTTATTAGTTATTAGTTATCAGCTATTAGTGCAGTTATCAACTATCAGTTCAGTTATTATTTCAGTTTCAGTTTCAATAGTTATCATTTCAGTTATCGATTATTAATTCTCAATTATCGGCTTAGTTTCAGTTCAGCATTTATAATTCTTTCTTTCAGTTGCTTTACATACCAGTGCAATTCAAATGTACTAACGTCCCTTTTGCCCGGAGCCTGCATCTCACGATGCAGGTAATGGTTTACAGGTTGAAGATTCATATCGCTAGGATTCTCATACCAACTATTTGGTGATCCCCAGTTCTTTCGAGGAATTATCATTACCTTAAAGACTTCAGTATTTTCAGATTGTCAGTATTTTCAGTACTTTTAGAGGCTTCATAGACTAGAGTAACAGTTAGACAGAGTCGCAGGCTTTTCATATTAAGCTATGTTTGCTATAAATATGTCTCAAAATTGTATTAGTATTTTCGCACTTTGATTTATATCATTCAGACTTTCAGTATATCAGCATGTGTTAGTTTATCTTCCGCATTCAGTATGTTTTGATATCACATGTTGATTCAGCCAGCCAATTGACTTGCTCGGTCACATATAGTCAAGCACCGAGTGTCGTGTTACGTCCAGGCCCAGGTCTGGGGCGTGCCAGATTCCTTCCATGATTTTCTTGCCTTTTATATGTTACCTCAGTATTATTTGCAAGACTATGGTGTTACATAGTACTTGCCCTAATTTTGGCAAGTACCAGTCCTCAAATCAGATTCCACCGCCTTCAACCTTTGAGATTTAGATGATATTTCGTCTATATACACTCACTATCAGGCTATATGGTCCTATTCAGTGAGATTTTTGACCATCTGTGTTTTCCTTTTGAACTATGATTTTCTTGATTCTCTCTTAAATTGATTTTGAATGATTTTGTATGCTTTTATTTCCTTATTTATGTTCGATTAATTATTTTTCCTTGTTTGGATGTCGATTTTGGCTACTATATAAATCCCTCCCCCATTCCCCGTTGGAAGAGACTTTTAATCACCTGGATTCACTAAAAATCGAAGATATTACTCTATTGTTCTCTTATTCTCTTGTTCTATACTCTGTTTCTTGGCCGGCTGAAATCCAAGGCCAGAAATTCAATTTTCAACTTTTCTTGGTGCGAGCACTGCCAGGGGTTCATTTGAAGCCCTTGGGAACTATGACACATTAAGATTCTGGGTTCTTGCTCATTGTTGATATGACTTGCATATTCTTACTTCTGAAATTCATGGCTTAATGAGTTTCTAGGCTACTTTCATGTGTAACTTTGCTAGCTTTGAAGTTGTCTTATGACTTGAACCTCTTTAGCATTTGATTTTTGCCTAAAATTTCCAGTTTCGAGAGATGTTATTTGAATATGCTTCACTTGAATAATTTAGACTCTCTTAAGTTCACTTAGCCTAATGTTTTGGCACCGGAATGTTTAAATTTACTGTCTGACTTGAGCTTGCTTTCCTACTCTGTTCTGAATTCTTATAATGGTTGTCTCACATATGTAATATGTTCTAACCTACGTTGATACCTTCACTATTAACTATGACTTGCTCCCCTGCTATTGTGTCTCTCAGCATGTCTTTGTTTTTCTTAATTCTATGTCTTTAGTAATTATTTGGGATCTTTAGAGTGGCTATCTCGATAAGTGTTTCCTCATAATGTTTGAGACTGTTTGTCTTAGCGATAAATTGGCATGTCTTCTTTCTGGTGTTATAATGGATATTCAACATGATTTGGACCCTTAGGCTTTAAACCTTTTAAGTAGTGTTTTTCTTAGACTCGTTTGGTATTATGCACCTTTGTATGTTATTCTTGTAATCTCAAAAAACTTGATTCTCCTCTAACTCTCTCAATGTGTTTTCTTCCAATATGTTACTTCTTGGTAAGTGTTAAACATGTAATAGCAACCTGCCTCTAAGTCTTGTTGACCCTCTTAACTAGCATGTTCTGTGTTTTGGGCAACTTTGCTATGTCTGCTTCCTAAAATACAAGTGCATCTCTCCCAATTATGTCCCTTAATAATTGTTCTCTCACTCTCATTGGTTACCTACACTATTCTGAATCTATCACTCTTGGTCGGCTGAAAGTCAAGGCCACTAAGACTCTTTCTATTGACCTCCCTAGTGTGAGCACTGCTCAGGGTCCATTTGAGACCCTTGTGAACTCTGACACACTAGGATTTGGGGTTCTTTGGCCCCTATTTTTACTACTAAGACTTGGGCTACTTCTAACATGCAAGATGGTTTGTTTAAGTCATATAGTCAATTTGAGATTGTTTGGTTTGGTCTGAGTTTCTCTATGACTTTTGGGCTTGTGTTGATGGGCACAATCCTGTTTGGATATGGGCATGCTATTTGAGAAGAGGAGTCTGTTGAAGGCCCAGTCGATATTGGTTATCTTTTGGGCCTGTTGTAGGCCCACTATAGCTTTTTATGTAATTTTTTATATTTATATTCCTCATTTGGTCTGTGATAAATAATTAGGGTATTAGTGAAATTTGGAGACACGGGTATATTCTAATATTTGCATAAGGGTAGAAAACATGCCTATAGGGTTCGTATGACTCTCTTGTTATTTTTATCCAACATGTCATATATGCTATTCAGATTTCCATCTACACTAGTAGAAATCATGCCGTTAGGGAAATGACACACTCACACAACTTGTTTATTATTAAAGCATAAGCTTATGCACTCCATTTATTCTGATGTTTACTACAACATGTTCATTAGATATCATGCCTATAGGAAACAAATGCCAATGACTGCCTTTCAATTTGCTTAACTGCCCCCCTCAATTTTCATTATTGCATCATTAGAAAACATGCATGTAGGATCATACTAGCTTATGTTTTGCTGGTCTTCATCTAGATATCATGCCCATAGGTTCCTAATTGATTCACCAGCTACTGTCGCTCACCTAGAAAATATGTCCATAAGAACGAAGTGCAATAAAATATCAGTTTTAACTGCCAATTATTAGAACTTAGCTAAAATACTACCACTCGCTTAGAAAGCATGCCCATAGGATCAAACACGATTGATTCTGAGCATTTCCAACAGTTTTCACTGTCCCGTACAGCATAGATCATTTAGAGATCATGTCTATAAGCTTAATAACTTGTAATTTGTAACCTCGACAATGGCATAGCAGTATCAGATATTCTCAAACTGAGCAGCTATTTAGAGACCATGTTTATAGGGCTTAATGACTTCAATTTATCTCAGTTCTAAATTGTCTACTGCCTAACGCCTAATAAAATCTGTTTGCGTGCATTTTTTCTCTAAGTGCGGAGGCTAACGCGAGCCCTTAACTGCCTTTACATGAAGTCTTACATGTTTTGTATGTTGCCTAGCTTTTTAACATTTTGAGCAGCCTAGGTGAAGTCTAGAACCACCCAAATAGATGTCCAATGCCTCCTGGACCATAGGCATGGGACGGGTAGTTCACGCATAGGGTACGACTTACAATTGAATTAGAGCACTTTTAGGTAAACAACTTTAACATAGTAATCAGGTAGCAGGAGATGATAGTCTGTTCCCGCTGAATAATATGAGTAACTACCTACTTCAAGGGAGTTACGAAGTATTTTTTATGTTGCACGGGGTGATCCTTTAGGCTAAAAAACTTAGTACCCCCCCCCCCCCACCATATTCCTTCTTTATATGTTTAGTCATCTGATATAGACCTAATAGTTATAACCTTGTAATCCTTATTTCTCATTGTGTTGCAATAAATTTCTTTGACCTTTACTCTTTTTGTTTATCTTGCTTAACTGTAATCCACATACTCTTAAGTTCGACCGGGACCCACAGTTGTGGACCTCTAAGAGTTCCTAACACCTTCTCTTTGAGGAAATTTGAGCCCTTACCCAATATTTGGTAGCGTTGACTAGTCAAACAGAGTTATCTGCATGATAGGTTCCCTAATGCACCTTAAAAACCGTTAGGTGGAGACTCTTCTCTTCTTTTAACACCTCATCTCCTATCCAAAAGATTTGTAACATTTCAAAGCCCGCTTTCGCAAGAAAACGGGGCGCAATAGCATGGTGATTCTGCTGGAGATATACTTACGTTCTTACCATAATAAACTTGGCTTATGTGGATTATTTTCTTTGTTATAAATGCACATCCCTTCCCTTATCTACCTTTATATGTTTATATTTGTTATAACATGCACATATATTCCCTTCCCGTCCCCACCTCTATTTGTTTAAATTTGTTATAACATATGCATCCCTTCCCCGTTCACCATTGTTTGCTACGTCTGCTCTTTATTTTAATCAAATACTGCTATATCATGACTCTCCCATCCTTACTCCCTTAATTTCTTTCTCTCATATATTCTACGAACTAACTTCTTCATTTGTCTTTATTTCTTATGTTTTTCATGTTTTACCTTATCATTGTATTTACTGCTTTTACATATTTATCATGCAAATACTTGGCAATGTGTTATTATCTTGGAATAAAGCATGCTCCACATCATACTCCACTCGTGCCAATTATCAACATAGCGGCACTTGATGAGTGTCCGCGCTCTTCTAAAATTACCCTTTTTAGAATCGAAAAGGCTTATTTGCGGTAGACTAGTCGATTAGCGGTGCAGCCGACAGTACTGTGCCTTTCTCTCTCAAGTTATCTGTTTGAGAGTGCCAATCTAGACCATTCTAGAAACCTTACTCCAACATCAAATGTACATGAATCATGTTAAACCTAGTACGGTTATGACGTTGTTAACGTAATATCCTGCTAAGATAAGCCTTGTCCAAAGTCCGACGGGATTTCCACAATCCCAATGGACACTACCATGTTATGTGCATTACTTGGAGAAAATGTACCAATATGTTGATCATTATTGTGTAAATGGTCGGATCTGTAGGGGGAAAGGGCTAACTTTATTTGCTTGCAGAAATGAAGCACGAAGTCCCCAGGTTCGGCATGATCCAAAACATCTCACCTCTGCTGCTTGATTGGTGGAAAAATCTCGCGCCTTGTGACAAAAATAATGTGAGAAGGGTCCTTGGTAATTTTTCGTCCTTGCTAGATATCCGACCAAATAGGGCATTCATCGAGGCCGCTACCATGTTTTGGGATGATAAAATGGTTGTCTTCCGCTTTGGTGACATAGAAATGACTCCTCTCCTAGAAGAAATAAGAGGCTTCGCTAAGCTGCCATGGGATAGTCCAAGGTTATTAGTGCCAGAGAATCGCACCCCTCGCGGTTTTCTAAAAATGCTAGGTTTCAAGAAAAATGATGAGTTTATTTGTTTGAAGAAGTCATATATCCCATTGGAATTCCTTTATGAGCGTTATGGGCACAACAAGTCATATCGTCTTCATCATGATGAACTCGCCATTACTTCCTTAGGTTGGACGCATCATCGAGTTTATGTGTTCATTGCCTGCTTCTTGGGGTTGTTGATATTTCCAATGAAAGGGGGAAGGGTCCACACTCATCTAGCCATGGTCGCCAGGGCTCTAATGGAAGGCATCGAGGGACAAACCTATACTATCATCCCCATGATCATAGCTGAAATGTACCGCGCTCTAGATAGGTGCAAACAGGGATTTGGGCACTTCGAGGTAGTAATCTGTTACTACAAGTCTGGTTGTTAGAACATTTTCAGAGGGGAGAATATCGCCAAGAGCTTTTGCATCGACCCTTGAATGACTACATAGCTTACCATCACCCAAAGAAGATGACATTTATCCCAGACAGGTTTGCACAACCAGGAAATGCTGTGAGTTGGGTACGTTTCTTCAGCAATCTGACAGACGAGCAGGTACATTGGATATTTGAATGGTTTCCTAGCAGTGAGTTCATCATCAGGTCAAGAGAGACTACTCATCTGGTATTGATCGGGTTGAGGGGTATCTATCCTTACGCTCCCATAAGAGTAATGAGAAAAGAGGGAAGGAAAAAGGTTATACCTCGAGTTTCCAACATGGTCCAGTACAAAGTAGATTTTAAATGGGGCGTCATGACATTCATGTTCGAGGCACAACATATGTGGAATCAAAAGGTCATTGTGGAAAGGCATACTATCGAGCCATACATGTATCATGCCGACCATGTGTACTTCTACCCATCATGGCTAGTAGACGATATAGCAGCAGGCGTCAAGCAGGGAATTAATTTGAAAAACATGATCATAGATAATGTTGCTGAAGCACAAGTCAAGTATAGGATTTTATGCAAAAGGGTCTTCGAGTCTGAAGCTAGGCATCTGGAACAACACAAAGTGTATATGGAAGCGATCAAAGAATGGAGGGAAATTGTTACTAAATCAACAGAGAGATTGGAATATTTGTAGCAAGGGTTGATGGAGCTTGAGGGAAGATGAGGAAGAGACTCTCAGATTGTCAAAATACGGATGGCAATGAGGGAAGTCATCTAACAAAGGCCTACCTACTGTTGGATATGCGCGACATGGGAACTTTATTGATGGAGTTAAGAGAGCCAAGCACGGGGAAGGTCCTTCTGGGGCCAAGTAGATTAGGAAATGATGTTCTCTACTGCTTTCTATTTTAGTTTTAGATTTCGATTGTAATAAGGCAAATGCCATTAGTAACTTTACTATTATTGTCGATTTAGTAAGGATTTGATTCATTTTTGCATTAATGAAGTGACTCAATTATTGGCATCAATTTTCTCCCAGTCTGTGTGTCACTTAGGCTTACCTCGGGCACAACGAGGTCCCCCAAACTAAGACGTGATTTATTAGGTGATTTTGCAAAAAAAAATTAATATTGCGAGCATTCTTCCAATATCCTTACTGACTTGGTTACCTTTTGTTTGTTTTTCTTTCTTTTGATTATTCCCATTCCCCAAGGTTGGTTTGTGCATACTGGCATCATCAGCATATCACACTACAACCAGAGGTCCTCCATCTCCTCCTCCACCAAGCGATCCTAAAGACAGAAGCAAAGGGAAAGTAAAAATGGATGATTTAAGCGGTATCAGAAAAGACAATGCTACTATAGCAGAAAATGTTGAAACTTCAGATGGCTAAAGCACTCTGGCACAGAACGAATTGGTCATATGCCTGGAACAGAAAATCCTGGAGCTACAAGGGGAACTTGAGCAGGTCCGGAACTTGGAAAACATTTCCCTCACCTTAAACGTCCATGATATTAACCAACAAAATCCAAATGCCCATAACTCGGCACCACCCAAAAACACACAAAACCAAAATCCACCGTCGAATCCTCCCCCGCCACATTAATACATCACACCTCCTCAGAACCATAACCCTCCACCAGTACCAACACCTCAACAACACCATCATAATCCAGCTTAATACCCACAACACCACTTATCACACTCCCCAGAATGCACCACAACCTACTCCTGATCCCCAAAACTCAACCAATGACCACCCTCATGCCCAGATTCAAGGAGTCCATCAAAGAAATTCCATATTTGTGGAAACTTTACCACACAAAAAACCCTATATATACCAGAATCAACTGAGAAGGATCTGCTCATCAAGAAAATGGCGGAAGAACTCAAGAGGCTCACCGTCAGAGTTCAGAGCGTCAAAGGTGGTAAGGGCACTGAAGGTTTGAATTACGAGGACTTGTGCATTCAACAAGATGTAGAATTGCCGGAGGGTTACAAACCTCCCAAATTCAAAATGTTTGATGGAAATGGTGATCCGGAGGTACATTTAAGGACATATTGTGACAAACTTGTAGGAGTGGGCAAAGATGAACGGATCTGCATGAAGTTATTCATGAGAAGCCTCACCGGAGACGCTTTGTCCTGGTACATCAGTCAGAACCCAAAGAAGTGGGTTAACTGGGTGAGCATGGTTTCAGACTTCATGGACCGATTCAGGTTCAACATAGAAAATGCACCAGACGTTTTCTACATTCAAAATCTCAAGAAGAAACCAATAGAAACTTTCTGCGGGTATGCTACTCGGTGGAGGTCTGAAGCTGAGAAAGTAAGACCAGCACTTGAAGAAGAACAGATGAATAAGTTCTTCGTCAGAGCTCAAGACCCGCAGTACTATGAAAGGCTGATGGTTATCGAAAACCATAAATTCTCTGACATCATCAAGCTGGGAGAAAGAATAGAAGAAGGAATTAAGAGTGAAATTGTGACGAATTTCGAAACACTGCATGCCACAAATAAAGATCTGCAATCAAGAGGTATCTCGAAGAAGAAAGAGGTAGGTGTTGTGATGGTAGACCAAGGTCCAAAGTCCCCTCTCATATACCAAACACCTCCACCCACATACCAGCCTTCAACCCCAAGATACCAACAACCTACTGCCACCTACCACGCCTATAACATCCAACCCGCATATTATTACTCACCACCACCCGCCTGCCAAAATTACCAATAACCAAGAGAAAACTTTAACCGTAGACCACCGAGACAATACACTCCAATTGCTGAACCTATAGACCAGTTGTATGAGAGACTGAAGGTTGCTGGTTATGTCACTCCCATCCTTGCCGTTGCTATGAAAAACTCTTCTTAATGGATTAACCCGAACAAGACATGTGCCTATCACTCAATCATGAAGGTACATATCATTGATGAGTGATGCAATCTGAAGGATAAGATTCATACATTGATCGACACTAAGGTTATAAAGGCAAAAGAAGATGCTCCCAATATTTGTAATAATCCTCTCCCGAATCACAGAGGTGAGGGAGTGAATGTGATAGAAAACAATGAAGAATGGGATTTGGAGGGGTCAATTGGACTCATTCGGGAAGGGGATGATCCTAAAACATCTCCCCCTTACGCCCATTGTGGTACAAACTCAAGAACCATTTGAAGTCGAGGTAACCGCACCAATACCGTTTAATGTTGAGGTGACATGGTAGCACCCACGCCATCTTATAAGTCTAATGTTATACCCTGGGATTATGTTGGAGAAGAAAGAAGGAAAGGAAAAGTGAAAATGGAAGAAACAGGGGCAGCACAAGGCATGACTAGAACTGGCAGGGTTTATACGCCCGAGCACTTGGGAGGAACAAGCAAAGAAGCTGCATCTAAGCTGCCTGTCACTGAAATTGGCCATGACGACCTTTGGAGGAAAGTGCAAGCAAGAGAATACTCTGTGGTTGACCATTTGATCAAAACTCCCGCTCAGATATCCATCTTATCACTGCTGCAAAACTCCGAGATACACTGGAATGCCCTGATGAAGGTGTTGACTGAAGCTTATGTACCCACCAACATCACTAGTGGAGAAATGGCTAACATGGTCGGGCAGGTATTGTAAGCCAAAATCACTTTTCATGAAGACGAGCTACCACCATAAGGACTAAGTCACAACATGGCATTACATATCACGGTGCAATTTGAGGATAAGTTCAACGCCAGGTTCCTGATAGACAGGGGTTCAAGTCTCAATATATGTCCACTGACTACTCTGAAGAGGTTGGGTAAAGGCCTACACGAGATACGAGCAGGAAGCATAATTGTGAAGGTGTTTGATAGATATCAAAGGGCCACAATCGGAGAAATCAACCTCAGCCTACATATGGGACCAACCTGGTTTGATGTGGAGTTTCAAGTGCTGGATATATCTGCTAGCTACAATCTATTATTGGGACGACTGGATACATGTCGTTGGGGCCTTGGCTTCTACTTGCATCAGGCTCTGAAGCTTGAATAGAACCATCAGGAGGTGATCATCCATGGAGACGGGAGTAATGCCATCTATACCAATCAGACTGTTCCAATCATCAAGAATAGGAAGAAGGTGGGTGGAGAAACATACCATCGCATTGAGCGCGTCCACGCAATTGAAAAGGACAAATGGTGTAGCAACAAAATAGAAAGAATATTGATATGGACAGGGTATGAACCTGGAAAGGGTCTCGACAAGAACCTCCAAGGGATCACCAAACCATTACAGCCGAAGCGTCACGGTACAACTTTCGGGCTTGGATACGAATATACTTGGCAGGAGTACCAGGATTGGTCGCCACCATGGCATGGTCCTTATTATCTGCTGGAATAACTAGTACCATAGTTGCACCAGACATTTCATCAAGCTGACATGATGTGGGGGTCTGAGGAAGATGAAGCCTTAGCTAGTATAAAGAATCTGTTTCTGGATGACGAAGACATGGATTACATTGTGATAGTTGAGGAGGTAGAGGAGGAAGACCTTACTATTCAGATCGTGGAGAAAGGAGTTATTCTCGAGAATTGGACTGTTGCACCATCCCGGGCCTGTCGAGTTCCTGGGTATCTCGGAAATTAGCATCAATCATTTTTTAAAGCAATTTTTAGCATCTAAGACATTTTCAGCATTTTGTTTTGAACGTATTTTGTTTTGAAATAATTGCTCGAGTTATCGAGTCATACTTGTTAACATTTTCAAGATTTTATTAATGAATTGTTGTTTTGGTATTTATTATTTTCTCTCTACATCATTATTGTTACCTACCCAATGAACCTACGACTGTGAAATGTAATGAGACAACGCAACATAAGGATAGTGATTCAGAGGATTTGGAAGGCGGTATAATACCAAAGGAAATTGTCAGAGAAGTGGAAAATTTTGAAAATAAGCCTAAGTCTAATCTAGACGAGACTGAGACAGTTAACTTAGGGGACTCCGAAACGATCAAAGAAACACGTATAAGCATTCACCTATCACCGTCAGAGAAGGAAGAGTATGTCTGATTCCTAAAAGAGTATGAGGATGTATTCGCATGGTCCTACGATGATATGACTGGTTTGAGCACATCCATAGTGGCTCACGAGCTACCTACCGATCCCATGTGTCCACCGGTAAAACAAAAGCTTAGAAAATTCAAGACACATATGAGTTTGAAGAGAAAAGAGGAGGTCACTAAGAAAATCAAAGCCAAGGTTCTCAGAGTGGTTGAATGTGTAACTTGGTTGGCCAACATTATGTCGGTTTTGAAGAATATGGCAAAGTCAGAGTGTGTGTTGACTAGGGGTGTTCATAAAAACCCAAAAAACCGAACCAAATCGACCAAAAAAATGATACATTTTAGGTTTGGTTTGGTTTTGGTTTTGAATTTTAAAAATCGATCAAATTTGGTTTGGTTTTGGTTTTAATAAAAAAATAACCGAAAAAATCTGAACCAAACCAAATATAGAGGTATCTATTTAAATTTATTATTACACCTATATATATGTACATTCTTATATAAAGTTTCTAAATTATTATGGTACATATTAGTCGTTTGTATTTTAAGTCTAGTTCTTTGCTATTAAAATAATCTAATTATTTGTCTTTACATTCTAGTTTGATTGGTAGTTTGCTTTTGTTAAGTACAAGAATTATTTCATGTTAAAAATAATCGAATTTTAATTGAGTACTTAAATTATTGATCACTATTTTATTCAATTATCATCAATATATCATGGTAAATGATAGATTTCTCAAAGAGCAATTGGTTTGATAGTGTGACGTTGAAAATGTAGTCGCCGAAATATGTGTTTGGTAGTGTATATCTCATATTTAAGAAAAAACCAATAAATAATCGGAAAAAATGAAAAATCGATAAAAACCGACAAAAACCGAATCGTTAAAAACTGAGTTAATTAGTTTGGTTTGGTTCTAACATTTTAAAAACCGACTTACTTGGTTTGGTTTCTTTTTAGGCAAAAACCGATCCAAACCGAACCATGAAAACCCCTAGTGTTGACTAACGATATTTAAATAGGGCTAGTCCCAAAGATGATTTCCCATTTCCCAATATACACATACTAATCGACAATTGTGCCAAGCATGAACTCCAGTCCTTTTTGGATTGCTTCGCGGGGTATCATCACATCTGAATGGATGAAGAGGATGCCGAAAACACAGTCTTTATCACGTCATGGGGGATGTACTTCTATAAAATGATGTTGTTCGGTTTGAAGAATGTTGGAGCCACTTACATGAGAGCCATGACAACCATTTTCCACGACATGATACACAAGGAAATAGAGGTGTACGTGGATGAAATTATCATCAAATCCAGAAGAAGTATAGACCATATAGCAGACTTGAGGAAACTTTTTGATCGGCTTCAGAGGTACAATCTGAAACTGAATCCTGCAAAGTGTGCCTTCGGAGTCCCTCCCGAAAAATTGCTAGGATTCATCGTCAGTCGCCGAGGGATTGAACTAGACCCGTCAAAGGTCAAAGTTATCCAGTACTTGCCACCTCTGAAAAGTAAGAAGGATGTGATGAGCTTTTTAGGGCTTCTCAACTACATCAGTCATTTCATAGCACAATCAACCGTGATCTGTGAGTCGATCTTCAAAATGTTGAAGAAAGATACTGCAACAAGTCGGACGGAAGAATGTTAGAAAGCCTTCGACAAAATCAAGGAGTATTTATCTAAACCACCTGTTCTGGTCCCACCAGAATTGGGGAGACCTTAGTTTCTCTATTTGTCCGTGCTAGATGAGGCTTTTGGTTGCGTTCTGGGATAATATGATGAGACTGGGAGAAAGGAGCAGGCACTATATTATCTGAGTAAGAAATTCACACCTTACAAATCCCGGTACTCCTTACTGGAGTGCACCTGTTGCGCTTTGACAAGGATAGCTCAAAAGTTGAGGCATTATTTATGTGCATACACCACATATCTCATATCAATGATAGACCCGCTGAAATACATCTCCCAAAAACCCAGGCTTACGAGAAAGTTATCAAAATGGCAGATATTGATAAGCGATTTCGACATCATCTATGTAACTCAGAAGGCGTTCAAAGGGAAAGCATTGGAAAATCATCTGGCAGAAAATCCTGTAGACGGAGAATACGAACCATTGAAAATGTATTTTCCCGATTAAGAGGTATCATTAGTAGGAGAAGATATCACCGAAGCATATGATGGTTGGAGAATGTTCTTCGATGGAGCTGCAAACTTCAAAGGAGTGGGTATCGGAGCTCTCTTAGTATCAGAAACTGGCCAACACTATCTGGTATCTGCAAAACTAAGATTTTAGGAGTTGCTAGTAATTGGAGATTCCTATTTGTTGGTGCATCAGGTTTTAGGAGAATGAGCTACCAAGAACACCAAGATATTACTATATTTGTACTGTGTACAGGAGCTGATCAAGAGGTTCACGAAGATAGAGTTCAAAAATGTTCCGAGGATTCAGAATGAGTTCGCAGATGCATTGGTCACTTTATCATCCATGATACAACACCCAGACAAGAACTTCATCGATCCTATCCCAATATGAATCCATAAACAACTGGCTTATTGTGCTCATGTTGAAGAAGAAAGTGATGGAAATCCGTGGCTCCATGACATCAAAAAATACTTGGCAAAGGGAGAGTATCCGGAACACGCAACTCATACCCATAAGCGCACACTCCGAAGGTTAGACAACCATTTCTTTCAAAGCAGAGGAATTCTGTACAAAAGGAATCTAGATCGTGGATTATTATGGTGTGTCGATGCCAAGGAAGTGTCCATATTGCTCGAGGAAATACATGTCGGAATCTGAGGACCGTACATGAATGGCTTCATCTTATCCAAGAATATACTAAGGGTAGGATGTTTCTAGATGACTATGGAAATGGATTGCATCAAGTATGTCCAGAAGTGTCACCAATGTCAAATACATGCTGATATGATACGAGTGCCACCCAATGAACTCAATGCAACAAGTACACCCTGGCCTTTCTCCGCTTGGGGAATGGATTTCACCGGTCCAATCGAACATGCTGCTTCAAATGGTCATAGGTTCATTCTAGTGGCCATAGACTATTTTACAAAATGGGTCGAGACCGCATCTTACAAAGTTGTAACTAAGAAGGTCGTCGTAGATTTCGTTCAAGATTGCATTGTGAAACTTTCAAGATCAAACATAAGAATTCCACAGTATACAGGACGCAAATCAATGGAGTTGTGGAAGCAGCCAACAAGAACATCAAGAAGATAATAAAGAAAATGGTAGAAAATTACAAGTAATACCACGAGAAGTTGTTGTTTGCTCTGCTCGGGTATCGTATCACTGTTCGCACATCAACTGGGGCAACTCCTTACCTATTGGTCTACGGTACATAAGTGGTTATTCCTGCCGAAGTAGAAATCCCTTCTCTAAGAATCATACAAGATGTTGAGCTCAGCGACGCAGAATGGGAACGGAATCGTTACGAGCAACTGCTCTTATTTATGGAAAGAGAATGAATGTAGTATGTCACGGTAAACTCTACCAGAACAGAATGACAAGAGCTTTCAATAAAAAGGTCAGACCCGACGCAATTCGCACCGGGGAAATTGGTGCTAAAGAAAATCTTCCCACATCAGGATGAATCCAAAGGGAAGTTTTCACCCAACTGGCAAGGTCCTTACATGGTTCATCGAGTACTAACAGGAGGAGCACTCATACATGCAGAAATGGATGGAGAGATTTGGCCAAAACTTATCAACTCAAATGCAGTGTAGAGATACCATATTTAGGAGTGTTTATATTTTTTCACTTGATGTAACTGAACTACACTTGACCTGATTCCCATTTAAGAGGGGGATACGTAGGAAGCCTTGTGGGTTAGGTCACATCTTAATAAAATCTTCATTGTGATCAGAAATTGGGTCAAGATCGCAAGTTCAGCCAACTTTGTCATATGTGGAACAGTCAAAAAGTATAGCATCTAAATTGAGGCAATGAGGTCGCAATGTCTCTAGAATGTGTCACAGTCATCGATTCATCTAAATTATTTGATATCACATACTACTACATTGCAAATAACTATATTTATCAAATGCATTGCATGTTTTTCGAAAACTTTGTTTCTATGACATTCATATGTGTCCCAGGGTAACTCAAATAGGATCCCAAGATAGGAGTAAAGGCCGCTCGAAGAAACAAAAGCACGAACCAACCTTTCCCCACAAAACTCATGATTTTTCTTTGGATGCAAGAACGATAAGACAACATTACTCCGTAGATACATCAAGTCACTACCTTCATGGAGACAAATAACATACCAAATACCTCCAGCTAAGAAATACTCTACTTTCACACTGTCTTCTCATCATTTGCACGAGGTTAAGCTCTACCTCCATTCTTACATGAGGCTAAGTATTGTCTCCTCTTCTTGAGTAAGGCTAAGCACTGCCTTCCTAATTGCATAAGGCTAAGTACTTCCTTTCCTTGCATTGAGACTAAGCATTGCCTCCTCTTCTTGCATGAGGCTAAGCATGCCCCACTAATTGCATAAGGCTAAGCACTGCCTTTCCTTGCATTGAGACTAAGACTTATCTCATCTTCTTGCATGAGGCTAAGCGTTTCCTCCTTAATTGCATAAGGATAAGAACTTCCTTTCCTTGCATTGAGACTAAGCATCGTTTCCTCTTCTTGCATGAGGCTAAGCATAGACTCACTAATTGCATAAGGCTAAGCATTGCCTGTCCTTGCATTGAGACTAAGCATAGTCTCCTCTTATTGCATGAGGCTAAGCATTGCCTCTTTAATTGAATAAGGCTAAGCACTGACATTCCTTGCATCAAGACTAAGCATAGTCTCCTCTTCTTGCATGAGGTTAAGCAATGCCTCCCTAATTGCATAAGGCTAAGTACCGCATTTCCTTGCATTGAGACTAAGCATTGCCTCCTCTTATTGCATGAAGCTAAGCATTGCCTCTGTAATTTCATAAGGCTAAGCATTGCTTTTCTTTGCATAAGATTAAATACTATCTCCACTACGCGATCTAAGACCCAGCACTATCCTCTGTTCACCTAGGGCTAAGCACTACCCTCATCTTACACAAGACTAAGCCTTGCCTTGTCACATTCTCGCATATGACCAAGCATCATATATTTGCATTTTATGGGCTAAAACATCGCCATCTTGTTCGAATATGCCATAGTCCGAAGGCATCATCCTCATAGCCGGGAGACACCATGCCATGGCCTGAGGATCTCTCAATATTGCACATCATTATTCAAAGGCGTCATCATCCGGAGGCACCATCATAATGGATCGAGAGCACCATTTCATGGCCTGCGAATCCCTTTATTATACGTTTCGTAGCCCAGTGCATCATGTTCTAAGGATATCATCCTCACCGTCCAAAGACAACCTTCATGGTCCAAAGGGAATTTGTATCATGTTTAAAGTTTCGCAATAACCCCATATATATTTGCATGCACCGTGTTTTAAGTTTTGTAGGTAATCCAGGAAGTAACCGTTGTACAAACGGGAGCAATCTTCACTCCGGTTTCCGTTCACAAGGCTCACATCCTTCAATTGTTTCAAACGTAACCAACCACCATCAATTACCCACTTTTACTCTATGATCATTCAGATAATTGCTCTGTGATACATCCATAATGTTTCGAATTCACATTCATGACTTTGCATAAATTAATCTGATATTATCCTACACAAAAGAACCCTTTCCGAAACATGCGAACATTCCTACAGCAACTCCATCGATTTCGTTCATCGTTGGATCTAGAACTACACACGACCTGATTCCCGTAACACTAGGGATATGTTGGCAACTCAGGAACCAGGGTTCGGCCTCATTTTTTCAATCACATCATTCCTCACTCAATTCGGCCAAAATTGGTCATCATTTTCTTTACCCGACAACTATTCCATCATTCCGAGGTAAAGAGAGCAACTGTTGATACCCAATTTTGTCCTCATAATTTTTCAAAATATATATACTTTCAAAATATCATTTTTGAATCATTATTTAGTTTACAAATATATACAAGCATTTTCTATAATTTTCCATAATTTTTAAAGCTTAAAAATTGATTTTCTTGCTTTTAAATTACTTAAATATTTATTAATTACTCCTTCAAATTATTTTGTGATGACTTAATTACCTTAAATTATTATTTTTATCCATAATACATGTTTCAAATATTTTTAATTTATTTTTATATAATTACATTAGTATTTTTAGGCCATTTGCACAAGCTTGCAATAATAGCCTATATTCTACAACTTTACTGCATTTGTCATTTTATTCAAGGTTAAAATAATATTTTATATTTTTATAATCTTCTAATATTGTTTTAAAATATTAATTTCAATAAATAGAATTTTTTGTAATTTATTTAATTATTTTATTAAATTATTTTTTCCTTAATCTCCTATTTTAAAATCTGGCCCAAAATAGGGATTAATTTCGGACCAGACAAGCCCCAAATCCCTGGCCCAATCCCTAAACCCAACCCAAACGCCCATTTTATCCCCAACCTAGTCCAAGAAACCCGACCCAGCTTTTCCCAAATCCCAGCCATTGATCAAATGTGGTCAACGGCTCACAACGCTTGAATAAAGAACTAAGGGGATCGTCTGCACCATGAGCCCCTTCGTTGGATCTCTCCTTCACCGTTAGAGCCTCTTCTAGAATGGACTCGGTATAAGAAGGTGACCCTAAAATATCTATTACACTGGGTGCCTCCTTCGGGTCATGGCTGGCATCCCGGGAAGTCTCGGCCTTAGTCTCCTCATCGACCTCCCTAATATGTGGGAGATCGGCCTCATGAATCTCTCATTCAACAACCACCCGCTCTTAGGGGAGATTGGTTTACGGGCCACAAGAATATCATCCTCCTTGGGCTCATTCCTAAGCAGAAGAAGCGACTCCGAGTTGGGTGCTCGAGAGCCAGAACTCTTCTTTGGCTTGCGGGCCAACCTTCTCCTTGGCTTCTTCTCATCTGAGCTTAGGGAAATCGAAGCCTTTATTTTCTTTTTCCCTTCTACAGCAGCCCCGAGCTGTACTTTCTATCATCTCTTTCTATTCTTAAAATGTAATGTTATCAGTCACCCCGTACTACCCCCCATTGCGCATCATGTGTAACATCAAGGAAAGGGAAGGCTCATACTACCGCGGCGGGAGAGTCTTCATCCCCTACAGGAGGCCTAAGATCAATGGTCTTAGGCAAGCCTGCAAAAAATACAGAAAGGAAATGAGAATGTAATGCTAAAAGGGGAGCTTAATGTTACTTATCCAGGCAAGAGATCTTACCGTGAGAACGAGCCTCCCAACGGCCCTTCGAGAGCTCTATCCATGAGCGCTCCGAATAAGAAATCTTCCAAAAATACCCTCGATCCACTCCTTGAGACGAGGAATGGCATTTGGGAATCTAGCAACAGATGCACCACCGCAAATACTAGTAAAGAAAAAGGAGATGATGTTCTAAACGTCAATACCACACAAGAGGGGGGTGATTTGTGTGGTGTCCGATTTTCGCATGCACTAGTTATAGAAGGACCAGGTTCTTCTATGTGTTCCAACCTCTACTATTTTCGGAATAATAAATACAGAAAATAAAGAACACAGAGATTTTTACGTGGAAAACACCTGGCTCAAAAGGTGAAAACATCACGAGCTACTTCCCAGTAGGATTTTCCCAAAACTCTTTACTAAATAAGTGAGCCAAACAGCATTTACAAAAAACTCTTTGGTAAATCTAGGATTACCTCTAATCCCTTTGTGGCAAACTAGCCTCTAGCTATTTGTGAAAAACTCCAAGTTAGCTATAACTTGAAACACACAGTACCTATTACAGACGCTTCTAGATAAAGCTGAAAAGGTACAAGTTGAATTCACCTACTACAAGTAAACTAGACTAAAAGACAACAGTTGGAACTGGTTCTTCTAGATGGTTCAAGTAGCTTCAGATTCTCACACTTAATTCTCACACGAACTGCTTGCAAAATTGCCTTGCTAATATTGCTCTCAATTCTTGCTTAACTTCTGCTTTTGTGCATACATGTACGATAAGAACATTCTACAATATATAGGATTAGTAGATAAGAGATTTATTAAAGTTCTAATGCAACTCTTCCTTGGTGGAAGAGTTCTAGTTAATCTCAACTCCTTAAATCCTTCGTTATCTTTGATTATGTTCTTACTGAATAAGGAGTCATTCTCCTTATCATATTGCAATCTTTTCGATCAAGAGATACCTCTTCATTTCCCAGATTTTGTTTATCTCCTGCATGTGCACCTCACGTGCCTTTAACTCTGCATGTGTCTTATGTCTTCAGTGATGGACCTGGTTCATCTTTGATTTCCTTTTTCAATCTTCAAAACCATTCAATTACTTGGGCCAACAAATTTCCCCTTTTTGATGATGACAAACTCTGTGCTTAGGTCTGTAACCAACTTAATCCAACATTGACACTTTTTAGAGTATTAAGCATTTATCATAAAAAACCACGTTCATTAGGTTATAAATACCGCATTTGTTCAAAGTAGCACATTCTTTCCCTTTGTGGCATCATCGATAAGTTGCAAAATTTAGAAAGTCCCAAATATTTAAAAATTACTCATGGCCACTGGGGCAACTGCAAGTGTAATCATGGATTAATTATCAAATAGTAAACCAATAATTCAAACTATCAAAGAAAAAGAAATAAGATTAAGATCAAAAACAGCAGAATTCATTGATATAAAGCATTGTTCATCCACAATCCACAAAAATAAATAATTCAGTTAACACCATGAGCAAAAAACAAGAAAAGTCCCTAATCTGGGTCACTGAAGTACTAAGGCAAGCTGGACTACTAAGGCTGGAAAGGGGTGGAGACTGGGTTTTTGGCTTGGAGAAGAGATGACATATCCCTAAGAATACCCTCGTTCTTCTCCCTTTCTTTAGCAAGCTCAGTTCTGAGAGCATCCCTCTCAAATTCAACCTCTGTCAGGCGGTTCTTCAGCCGAAATATTTATGCATCCTTCGCCCCACCCTCCTGCACAAGTGCTCTGACTTTGCTGTTTACAGGTGTCTTCCTGGATGAACCGGGTTCATTTGCAAGAACATTGACAACACAGTCACAGGCCAGAAGAGTATTTTTGCCAAAGTCATCCTTACTTGTGTCCATCTCTGCCTTCTTTAGAGGCACCTAGTAGTGAGCAAGTACAGTTGTGAGAATAAATCCATATGGAATGGCATGGGCTTTGGATCCATTGACCACCTTGTCCAGCAGGTGAATGATGAAGTAAGGCCAGTTAATCTGCTTCCCACTGTCCAGGCACTCCATTATAACTAAGTCCATGTAGTTAGCTATGTGCCTTTGCTCCTATCTTGGCAGTACATACTTGTTGATAAACTCAAATACCACTTTATGTGGGGGCTTCATCTCACTCTTGTAGACTGCCCTAGGTTCAGCTTCCTCTTCATTGTCATAGAGTCTTCTCATGATTTTCAGAGCAGTCGTAAGAGCATCCAAGGTTGGCCACTTTTTCCTGGTGTAATCATCATAGCCCTCAGAGGGAATCCCAAGCACATCTCCCAGTTCTTTGGCATCAAAGGGAAAAAATTTCCCCTTCACTTGGCTAGTGACTCTGCCATCCTTGATTACAGCATTGGCCTCTACTTAATGTTCTCATAGGACCACAGAGATCCATATGGACCAGTTCCATCGTTCTGGGGGTACTTACCATTTTCTTGCTTTTAAAAGAGGATCTTACCTGCTTCCCCCTTTAACAAGCCTCACAAACTTTGTCTTCCTTGAACTTAATGTTCGGCAAGCCTATCACTAAGTCCTTGAAGACTAATTTGTTGAGTTGACTCAGACTTGCATGTCCAAGTCTCTTGTGCCAAAGGATGGGATCACTGTCCAACACACTTAAATATGTTGATTCATTTTTTGACAGTGTGGACAGATCTATGATATAAATATTGTTCACTTTTTTTACCCTGCAAAATAATCTTGTCAGTGATAAGATTTATTACAAAACATTTTGTAGAGGTGAATGCTACCAAATTACCACTGTCACATAGTTGTGACACACTAATTAGGCTATATTTCAAGCCATCTATCAAGTAGACATTCTCAATGGAACGTGTTTCATCCTTACCTACCTTACCAACCCAATGATTTCACCTTTCTTTCCATTTCTAAAGGAGACATTTCCTCCTTTGAGGTCCTCAAGTGAAAGGAACTGGTCCTTGTTGCCAGTCATGTGTTTTGAGCATCCACTATCCATGTACCATATTTGACTACTTCCTTTCACTTGAACCTAGAAAAGAAAATCAAGGGTTAGTCTTAGGAACCCAAACCAGTTTGGGACCCTTTCTATAAGCAAAAGGATGAATTAAATTCTTTTTATCCCAATTTGGTAACCACTTCTTCCCTCGAACAAAACTTTTGTTCTTTTGACTGGCCTACTCTTTTGCATTACGTCCACTTTTGTAGTGACAAGTCTTACCACAGTGGGTACAAATTTTGTTCTCAGGAAGTGTGAGGTACTTGCTTTTAGGATCCCATTTGGGAATCTGACTCCCGAAGCCAAGTCCTCTCTTATTGCTACTGTGATGTTCCTGTATCCATGTCAAAGCATCGGAGGATCTGTTCCATTTACAAGTTCTGTCTAGTTCATGTTTGACCTTACCAAGTTCCTCCTTCAATCGTTAGTGACCCATCATTCTTCCCTAAGTTGTCAGAGTCCGATCGAATCGAGAAAGATATAGAGGAATCCTCGCTCATAGATGTGAATTGAAAAATCATACTCTTATCTGTTCATCTTTCCTATAAAACTCATCTTTTAATTTACCTACATTTTCTTCTAAGGTGAGTTGAGAGTTGTCAGTTGTCAGTTGTCTTCTTACTGGTTCCTAGTTTCAGTTTTAGAATTTCATATTTTAACTTTAGGACATTTGTTTCAAGTGATGAACCTGGTTCTTCAGAGCAGTATTTTCACCCACAGTCTCACTGACTATGAGTTCCAGGTTTTTACACTTTGCTTTTAAAATTATACACTTCTTAGACAGTTGTTCCTTTTGCTTATTAATTTCTTCAGATTCATCAATAAAGTCAAACAATAATTCAGAGAGTTTCTCTTTGGACAAAAACTTAATCTTGTCTTCGAGATGAAATATACTTACCTCAGATTCCTCATGAGATTCCTCATCTTATTCACCAATTGTCATAAGTGCTTGTTTATCTCCATCTTCATCATCTGACTCTTCATCTGAACTTTCTCCCCAAGAAGCGACCATAGCCTTTGTTGATACTTTGTTCTTCTTGGGATGAACTTGTTCCTTCCTCTGGTTCCTTCGTTCAGACCTTTTCTTTTTCCATTCAACTTCCCACGGAGGGAAGTTTTTGATGTGATGGTCAGTATTCCCATATTTGTAGCAGCCTTCATTAGTCGCTTTTTCAGGTACCCTTGCCTTGTTGTAATTTCCACCTCTTGAGGAGCCTTTTCCTCTCATAAGATATTTCTTGAAATCCTTGGTGATCATGGCCATTTCATCTTCCTCTAGTTCTTCTCCTTTAGTGATTCTGAGCGCCAGACTCCTTTCCTTCTTGGGAGCATCCATCTTCATTGTCTGCCTTCTAAGTTCATAGGCAGTGAGATTTCCAATCCGCTCATCCAGTTTGAGAGTTACAATGTTCTTGGATTCCTGAATTGCAGTGATCTTACTCTCCCAAGAGATTGGTAGAACCCTTGTCAAAATTTTCTCAACCTTGTCTTCTTCAAGAAGAGTCCTTCTAAGAGATTTTAGTTCATTTGTCAGTGTAGTGAACCTAGTGTACATCTCTTGAATGGCCTCTCCTTCCTTCATAGAGAAATTCTCATATTGAGAATATAGTGGAGTACCTCTGGATCTCTTCACTTGAGCAGTTCCTTCATGAGCCACTTGCAAAGTGTCCCAAATTTCCTAGGCAGTAGTACAACTTTGAATTCTGTTGTACTCATCTGGACCAAGTCCACACACAAGCCACTTCGTGGCCTTAGCATTCTTCTGCCACTTTCTTAAATCCTCAGTAGTGGAGTCAGCTCTTGTCTTTGGTACTCCTTCAGCAGTCTTCTTCATGGTGGCCAAAGGACTATCAGTAACTATGTTTCACGGCTCATAGTCTTCACCAATTATGTGATATCTCATCATGTTCTTCCACAAGGAGTAGTACCATTGAAGAGTGGTGGCCTAGCAGTTGATTGTCCTTCCCATTTCCTAAGTGGTGCACTCATCTTGATCTTTTTCTAAGGTGTTAGCCTCTTCAAGGATAATCTGCTCTGATACCAATTGATGTTCATACTACACAAGAGGGGGGGGATGATATGTGTGGTGTCCGATTTTCGCGTGCACTAGTTATAGAAGGACCAGGTTCTTCTATGTGATCCAACCTCTACTGTTTGCGGAATAATAAATACATAAAATAAAGAAAACAGAGATTTTTACGTGGAAAACACCTGGCTCAAAAGGTGAAAAACCCACGATCTACTTCCCAGTAGGAATTTCCCAAAACTCTTTACTAAATCAGTGAGCCAAACAGCATTTACAAAAAACTCTTTTGTAAACCTAGAATTACCTCTAATCCCTTTGTGGCAAACTAGCCTCTAGCTATTTGCGACAAACTCCAAGTTAGCTATAACTTGAAACACACAGTACCTATTACAAATGCTTTTAGATAAAGCTGAAAAGGTACAAGTTGAATTCACCTACTACAAGTAAACTAGACTAAAAGACAACAGTTGGACTGGTTATTCTAGCTGGTTCAAGTAGCTTCAGAGTCGCACACTTAATTCTCACACGAACTGCTTGCAAAATTGCCTTGCTAATTTTGCTCTCAATTCTTGCTTAACATCTACTTTTGTGCATACCTGTACAATAAGAACATTCTGTAATATATAGGATTAGTAGATAAGAGATTTATTAGAGTTCTAATGCAACTCTTCCTTGGTGGAAGATTTCTAGTTAATCTCAACTCCTTAAATCCTTCTTTATCTTTGATTCTGTTCTTACTGAATAAGGAGTCATTCTCCTTATCATTTTGCAATCTTTTCGATCAGGAGATATCTCTTCATTTCCCAAATTTCGTTTATCTCCTGCATGTGCACCTCATGTGCCTTTAACTCTGCATATGTCTTATGTCTTCAGTGATGGACCTGGTTCATCTTTGAGTTCCTTTGTCAATCTTCAAAACCATTCAATTTCTTGGGCCAACGGGAGATAAACATAAAATCGACATTTAAAGGGAAGTTGTGCTTAAGTGATACATTCCACTTCTCGTGGAATGGCCTAAATTTGGCAGAGATCAAGTCTGAGGTCCTTACCCAGACGATGCGTCCATGCCAGCCTCGGTTTCGGTCCTCATCGATGTTGAGAATGGGGCTTTGCTAGCCCGGCGTACGAGCTTTATCAGTCCCTCTCGAAAGATCCGGGGACTGTACTGGCGGAGTGGATGATCGATGGTGAACCGACAGGAGTCGATTTTGTTCACGAAGTGTCGAATGAGGATTAAGATCCTCCACAGCGATGGGTGGATCTGACTGGGGCATACTTCATACCTCCTACATAAGTCCAATACTGGATCCACCGGGCCATTGTGAAGGCATAAGTGTAAACACTCAGATACCCCTCCACATGGGTAGTAACGGCTTCCTCGGGCTCGGGGATAACTATATCCTTATCCGCCCAGTCGTAGTCCTTTCAAACTGTAGGAAGGACTTCTTCAGTGATGGAGCAAATATACCTAGATACTGCCTCACATCGATCTTGCACCGACGGGGGCTTTTCAACCTTAAAATCATCCGCGATCTAGCACCCCTCAGGGACGAACATTTTCAAGAGAGGATTGGGAGTTGTTTCATCGGTAGCCACGCTCGGAGTGGTTCTCTTGAGGACCACCACATCGGAAGTGGTCTCCTCGACTCGGTGCTCGGCTGCAAAGAAGAAGAAGCAACTTTTTGGAGAGCGATTTTGGAAGTTCTTGCCATTATTATCTGGAAAAAGTCTGAAAAATATAAAGAAAAGTTGGGAGATGAAAGGTAAAAGCTTTGCTGAGAAAATCAAATACACTGGTATGGGTAGAAAATAAGTGAAAGCTTGCAATTTACTGAGAAATCTTAAGAACGACGGTGAAAGAGTTGGAGTATGAAGAAGGGCAGTAATATCTTGAAAGATTAGAAGGTAGAAGCTTGATCAAAAGGTAGAAAAATGAACTAAGGAGGGGAGTATTTATAGAAGCTTCTCGCCGTTTCATGTCCAGGGATGGCCTGCCGATAGTTGACACGCATTTGAAGTCATTATGACGCAACTAACGGGACATTCCGAATTCTTTGTCGTCTTTGTCACGGCGTGTTGAAGAAGGAATGGAAGTGCACATGTCGTTTCCGTAAACTTACTCTCCGAGAAACGAGGTTACAATTTGTATACAGGCGAAACCAAACCCTGGGGATGCCTCGATTTCCTATAAAGTAAACGGAGCGACAGACGTGACGGTAAGGAACCGGAGCCGAAGCAAAGAGCCCATTGATCCGGGGTCCGGGCAAAACGCCTGCCCTAGGGAGTATCGAGACCATGACCCCCAAGCTCGAGTCCCAAAGGCCTCGGAGAGCATTACCAGATAATCAAGCGCGGCCGACAAAAGACTGTGATATCTGTAACCAGCTGGATGTCACGGCTTGAATCTCTGCAAAGCATCGGTGATTAGTTAAACAGAAGATTTTTTACCTTTTATGGAATTGTACTTAGGGTCAAATTCCCCTACTATATAAAGGGGGTATGATTATTCATTAGAAACATTGTAAAACACACATCAAGGAAATATACTCTTATTTTCTCTGTTATTCAAAGTTCTTACGTATATTCTTCAAATCATGAGTAACATGAGTCCGGGATCGAAGGCATGCATTTCATTAAGTTGTTACTTAGTCCGGGATCACTCCACTTGATTGGTTTGATAATTTATTGATGTTTTAGACGTCAATACCGCACAAGAATATAGGTTAAAAGTGTGGTACCCAATTTTTCGAGTGTTGTCTCACAAGAAGAACCTAGTTCTTCTTTGTGTTCTAACTTCTACTGGTGCGGAATAATAAAAGCAGTAAAGTAAAAACACAGAGATTTTTACGTGGAAAACACCTGGCTCAAAAGGTGAAAAAACCACGACCTACTCCTCAATAGGATTTGCTCAAACTCTTCACTAAAAACTCTTAGCCAAACGGACTTAAAAAATAAACTTTTTTGTAATCCTAGGACTAACTCTAATCCCTTTGTATCAACTAGCCTCTAGCTAATTTCTACAAGCTTCAAGTTAACTCTAACTTGAACAATGTGTACCTATTACAATTGCTTCCAAGAAAGCTGATAAGATACAATATTAAAACTCCTACTACAATCAACTAGACTCAATACACAAACGATGAAACTGGTTCTTCTAGCTAATCTGTAGCCTTTGTATCGCACAGTAATTCTACTCGCAAAACCTCTGGGAATTTTGCTTTCGGATCTTGATTCAATTCTTCCTTTGTGCATCCCAATTTCAGTAGAAATACTTCAAGTATTTATAGAGTCAGTAGTTGAGTTTGTCGATCAATTCTAGTTCAACTCTTCCTGGGAGAAAGAATTCGAATTAAACTCAACTTCCTTCCTTTGTTACTTTCCTTGCTGAATTCAACTTCTATTCTCTCATCAGTTTGCAACCTTTTCGCATTAGGAGACAATCTCTTGGTTCATTGATACTTCACAATCACAAATATCCCCTATGCATATACGGTTCATGTGCCAGCTATTCAGTTCAAGAATGTGTGCTCTGATGGACCTGGTTCAACTGGTCAGACATTTGTCAATCTTCAAAACTATGCAGTGACTTGAGTCAACAAATTCCCCTTTTTTGATGATGACAAACTTTGTACTTAATCCTGTATACACTTCAAACACTTTGTACGATTTTAAGCATTAATCATATAGAAACCAGGTTCATTAGGTTATAAATATCACCTTGAAAATTTTTGAAACTCAGCACATATATTCCCCTTTTTGGCATCATCGAAAAGTTGCAAAATAATACTCTTACCAGATTTATTAATTATTACTCATGGCCATTTGAGGCAACTGCAGATGCAAAGCATGATTAATCAACACAAGAAATAAATAAATGTAAGCTAAATAAGAAATTGAGACAAGTCAATAACTAAACAGCAAAATTCATTGATTAGAAACGAACATCAAACACCAAACAATTTAAACAAAGACAGGCAAAAACCATGAGCAACACAAAAAAACAGAAACAAGTCCAAAAAGACAGAAACAAGTCCCGAACTGGGCACTGAAGGGTTATTTGGTAGCTCTGGACAGCCTAAGGATGGGAAGGTGCAGAGGAAGTTGTGGTCTTTGATTGTAGAAGAGAAAGCATCTGCTGAAGAACACCCTCGTTCTTTTCTTTCTCTTTTGCTAATTCAGCCATGAGATCATCCCGCTCAGCTTCAACCTCAATCACACGATATTTCAAACGAAGGATCTCCATATCCTTGATCTCGCTTTCCTGCACAAGAGTTCTTACTTTGCTGTTGACTGGCTGCTTCCTAGATGAACCAGGTTCATCTGCAGGAACATTGACAATGTATCACATATCAGCAAAGTCTCCTTCCTAAAATAATCCTTGGCAGTCGCCATTTCAGCCTTCTTCGCATGAACCCCAAAATGTGCAAGCACAGCTGTCAGAATAAATCCATATGGGATTGCATGTGCTTTGGTTCCATTCACAACTCTGTCCAAGAGTTGGATGATGAAGGTTGGCCAATTGATTTGCTTTCCCCTGTACAGACACTCCATCAGAGTCAAATCCATATAGTTGGCTATGTGCCTTCTTTCTTGTCTGGGAAGCAGGAATTTGATGACAAACTCGAAGAACAACTTATGCGCTGGCTTCATTTCACTTTTGTAGATCGGCCTGGGTTCAATCTCACTCTCATTGTCACTGAAGAATCTGGTTATGTTGATTGTTGAGGCCATCCCATCTAGACAAGTCCATCTCTGCCTCGTGTAGTCCTCATAGCCCTAAGCTGGTATGTTTAGAATCTCACCCAGCTCTTTAGCATCAAAGGAGACTTGAACTCCCTTGACCATAGAGGTGACCATACCGTCTTTGACAATGGCATTTCCCATTAATTCCACCAATTCAACCCTTGCCAGCCTGCCTTCCATGCGAAGGACCATGTCCTTCCATCCCTGCACTTCCAGAGTGTCATGTAGGTATCTCATTCCCGGCTCCTCTAGATCTTTGAACAACTTGCCCTTCAAGATTGTGCGCTTACCAAACAATATGATTCTATCAGTCTCCACATCATCTTCCTTCTCCTCTTCTCCACTCCAGTCTGCGTCGTCATCTTTCTCAACAATCTTCATTTTCTTTGCCTTGGACCTGGTCCTTTTGGCAGTACTTGGAGTTGCAGTGGACACAGCAGCTGACTTCTTTGAAGAAGCCTTAGCCTTTTTGGGTTTTTGTGTCCTAACCACAACTGGAGCCAACTGCTCCTCTTGTTGGACCAGGTCCAACGTCTCTTCTTCAATAACAACAGCCTCAACAGGCTCTCCAATCTTAGCTTTACACTTTGCTGCCTTCTTTTTCTTGCTCTCTTGTAGAGCCTTCTCCAACCTTTCTTCTTCTTCTCTCACAGTATTACGAGTAGCACGCATCTTAGGGACAGGAGAATCAGTAGAAACAGTAGCTTTCCTCTTCTTTGGAGGAACTGGGGTAGATTCTTTCTTGGACTTCTGAGTCCTCCTTTTCTTGGGGTTATAGGACTCCCCCAGTTTCTTTAGCCTTTCAGCCAATGTCTCGTCCCCAGATGAACCAGGTTCATCTGCTCCTTTCCTCAAGCTTGCTAGACCTGTTGCGGCCTCCTCAACTACACTTACCCCTAACTCTGTGACTTCATCTCTAACATTCTCAAGAATGGGACCACAGATAGCCAATGTGGTGCCATCCTCCCTAGATCCCCTTACAACTCCATCTCCACCCTCTCTCTCAAGAATTTTTATTTTTCCCAATTCTCTTTGCCTACTCGGCACTTCAACATCTACCACCGACCCAACCAGAACAAACTTGTTCTCATCATTAACAAATTCAGAGATAGTATCAAGATTACCTTGTTCAAAATTTGATGAACCAGGTGCTTCCTCCTCGTTGGCTGATTTAAACGATTCACTTGATGATTTAGCGTTGGGATCCTTATCATCCTGTAGAATTTCTTCCAAAAATCTTGCTCTAGAACCAGAAGCAACTGTCTTTCTGGCAAGAATTTTCACACGGCGACCCCTGGGGGCTGGAGTAGGGTTTGGTGTGGGTTCAGGAATAGGTATGTTTTCAGGGGTTGACGAATTTACTGGTGATTGAGAACTGTATACAGATGGAGAGTTAGATTCAGATTCAGAATTTCCTCCATCGTAATCACGATTAGGTGATGAAGTAGAAGAAGAAGCAGGTGGTGGTGAAGACATGATTGTGTGTTGTTAGGAGGAAAAGACGAGTGGTCAGTTTTGGTTTGTGTAGAATGAGTGGAACTTGGTTCGACGGTTACTTTATAAAGAGAAGAGTAATGATGACCCTTTTATAAGATGTGGCTAGGGGATTGCAACGGCAGAGTATTAACTCAGATGGGAGTCTAATCGATATGGGACTGACATTGATTAGACAGTTATTTCCCCCCCTAAAACTAGGCTAATTAAGTGAGATGGGACTTCTTGAAACTGGTTCAATTTTGGGTAAGTACGAAATATTTGAAGTTGAACCATAAGTAGATAGAGTCCTGCTCATGTATGACTGTACTTGATTTAATAAATGAATGGAGATGAGAACGTACCTCGTCAGTCAGATGAACCAGCATGGATGAACCACGTTCATCATGTTAAAGTCTTTAATTTGCCTCAATTATCAAAGATAGAGAAACATCATTAGTACCCAGGGAATCATATTAATACATGGCAAAAGAATATGGCAATAAAGACATGATACTGAGCAATGATTAATCTGATTAAGTACCTAATAAATATTTTCTAGCCAAAAAAAAAAAATTGTTTTTCCAATTAGGTGATTTTAATCATCCCTAATTCAAGCATGTTTCTCTCAAAATGCTCCCTACTTAGTGCTTTAGTGAATATGTCAGCAATTTGATGATCAGTAGCACAAAATTCAATTGAGATCATTCTTTTTTCATAGTTATGCCTTAGGAAATGATGCCTAACATCTATGTGCTTAGTTCTCTTATGATGAACCGGGTTCTTCGTCATACTAATAGCACTAGTGTTATCACAGAAAATAAGAATGCATCCCACATCTATACCAAAGTCCATGAGTTGTTTCTTGATCCATAGCAATTGGGCACAGCATGAGGTTGCAGCCACATATTCAGCCTCAGCAGTAGACAAGGCTACTGAATTTTGTTTCTTGGTGGCCCAAGAGACAAGGCAGGAGCCCAAAAAGTGAGCCATGCCTGANGGTGCCTTTCAAATATCTCAAAATTCTCTTCACTGCAGTGATGTGGGACTCCTTTGGATTTTCCTGAAACCTAGCACACAGTCCACACTGAACACAATATCAGGTCTACTTGTAGTGAGATACAGTAGAGACCCAATCATTCCTCTATATATCTTCTGATCAACGGATGAACCAGGTTCATCCACATCTAATTTAGTAGCTGTGGCTATGGGGGTGTCTATTTCCTTTGAATCCTCCATCTTGAACTTCTTGAGGAGTTCTTTCACATACTTTTGTTGATGAATCATTGTTCCATGTGGGTTTTGCTTGATTTGTAAGCCTAAGAAGAAGTTTAGCTCACCCATCATACTCATTTCAAATTCACTCCCCATTAGTGTAGCAAATTCCTTGCTAAGCTTTTCAGTAGTTGCCCCGAATATGATATCATCAACATATATTTGCACAATCAGAAGATCCTTCCCCTTTTCCTTTAGGAACAAAGTACTGTCAATTTTGCCTCGTTTGTACCCATGTTCCAGCAGGAATTTTGACAATCGCTCATACCATGCTCTAGGTGCTTGTTTGAGACCATAAAGAGCCTTGTCAAGTTTATATACATGATCAGGTGACTCTTTGCTTTCAAAACCTGGAGGTTGTTTGACAAATACATCTTCCTTCAAATATCCATTGAGAAAGGCACTCTTAACATCCATCTGATGGAGAGTGAATTCCATATGTGCAGCAAATGCTATAAGAAGTCTGATTGCCTCCAATCTTGCCACAGGAGCAAAGGTCTCATCATAGTCAATTCCTTCTTCTTGACTATACCCTTGAACAACTAGTCTTGCCTTATTTCTTGTAACAGTTCCATCCTCATCGAGCTTGTTCCTGAAGACCCACTTCGTGCCAATCACTGATCTGTCTAGTGGCATGGGTACCAAGTGCCATACTTGGCTTCTTTCAAACTGATTCAGCTCCTCTTGCATGCCATTTACCCAATCAGCATCTTGTAGGGCTTCACCAATGTTCTTTGGTTCGATTAAGGATAGGAAGGCATCAAACGCACACAGATTTTTCAAGGAAGCTCTTGTTTTGATTCCGGATGACAAATCTGTTATGATGTTCTCAAGAGGGTGAGAACTCTGATATCTGTGTGGTTTGAGTACTAGTAGTTCACTTCTGGATTGTTCCATGTTGTTTTTTTGTTGTGGAACAGGATCAGGGCCAGGATTCACATGTTGAGTTCCCCCTGTCATGTTGCTTGGGGTAGTTGGACCTGGTCCATCACATGTTCCATCTTCCATGGTTTCTTCAACGTGTTCACTGCTTCTCATCAATCCAAGCTCCTCATCTTCTGGTTCATGTCTCTCAGAAAGAGTGTTAGTTTCATTAAAGACAACATGCACACTCTTTTCTACACACATAGTTCTTTTATTGTACACTTTATAGGCTTTACTAAGTGATGAATATCCCAAGAATACTCCCTCATCACTTCTGGGATCAAATTTACCTAAGGAATCTTTGCCATTATTGTGCACATAGCATTTACATCCGAAATCCCTAAGATGAGATATGTTGGGCTTTCTCCCTTTGAGTAATTAATAGGGAGTCTTCTCTACTTGTGGCCTGGTCATACATCTATTGATTATATAACAAGCAGTGTTTATTGCTTCTGACTAGAAGTTGTGTGGTAGTTTGCTAGAAAGAAGCATGGTTCTTGCCATGTCTTCAAGAGTTCTATTCTTTCTTTCCACAACCCCATTTTGCTGTGGGGTTCTAGGGGCAGAAAAGTTGTGATTGATACCATGTTCATCACAGAACTCAGCAAACTTAGCATTTTCAAATTCAGTACCATGGTCAGATCTTATTGATGCTAGTTGATGTCCTAACTATTTTGAGTTTTCTTAACAAATGCGATAAACATATCAAATGCTTCATCCTTAGATGCCAAAAATAAGGTCCATGTGAACCTCGAGTAATCTTCAACTAACACCATCACATATTTCTTACCACCTCTGCTCATAGTTCTCATTGGACCACACAGATCCAGATGAACCAGTTCCAACGTCCTGGTGGTACTGGCCATTTTCTTACTTTTGAATGAGAATCTTACATGCTTCCCCCTTGCACATGCCTCACAAACTTTGTCTTCCTTGAACTTAATGTTAGGGAGTCCCACCACTAAGTCCTTAGAGACTAATTTGTTAAGCTGATTTAGACTTGCATGTCCAAGTCGTTTGTGCCAAAGGAGGGGATCACTGTCCAAAACACTTAAGCAAGTGAGTTAATTTTCAAACAGTGTGGACAAGTCTATGACATAGATATTATTCATTCTCTTTCCCTGCAAAACAATCTTGTCAGTAAGCAAGTTAATCACAAAATATTTTGTGGAAGTGAAAGCAACCAGGTTACCTCTGTCACACAATTGTGACACACTGATCAGGCTATATTTCAAGCCATCTATCAAGTACACATGTTCGATGGAACGTGTGTCATCCTTACCTACTTTGCCAACCCCTATAATTTCACCTTTCTTTCCATTTCCAAAGGAGACATTTCCTCCTTTGAGGTTTTCAAGTGAAAGGAACTGTTCCTTGTTCCCCGTCATATGCTTTGAGCAGCCACTATCCAAAAACCAAATTTGGCTGCTTCCTCTCACTTGTACCTACAAAAGGAAATCAGGGGTTAGTTTTAAGAACCCAAACTAGTTTGGGTCCTTTTCTATGAGAGAATGGATGAATCAAATTTTTTCTGTCCCAATTTGGTAGCCAATTTTTCTTTTTGACAAACCTCTCATTTTTTCGACTGACCTGCTCTTTTGCAGTACACTCATATTTGTAGTGGCCAGTCTTACCACAGTGGGTGCAGATTTTATTTTCAGGGAGAGTGAGATACTTGCTTTTGGGATCCCACTTGGGCAATTGACTCCCAAAACCAAGCCCTCTCTGGTTGCTACTATGGTTCTCTTGAAGCCATGTCAAGGCATCAGAGGATTTATTCCATTTACAAGTTCTATCTAATTTATGTTTGACATTGCCAAGCTCTTCTTTAAGTGATCTTATTTGTTCATCCTTGGCATACATTTTATCTTTTAGTTTTCCCAAATTTTCTTCTAACATGACATGAGAGTGATCAACAACCTTTTTACTGGATCNCTTCCCATATTTTCCTCTAACATGACATAAGAGTGATCAATAACCTTTTTACTGGATCCTAATCTCAGTTTTAAGTTCTCATATTTTAGTTCTAGCATCTCAGTCTCAAGTGGATGAACCTGGTTCAACAAGACAGTTTTTTTCTTTCAGATTCACTGACTCTGATTTCCAGGTTCATGCACTTTGCTTTTAGCATTGCACATTCTTTAGAGAGTTGATCCTTATCTTTGGTTGTTTCCACAGAATCATCTATGAAATCAAGTAGCAACTCAGGGAGTTTTTCCTTAGATAGGAACTTTATTTTATTTTTAAGATGGGAGATACTTACCTCTGGTTCTTCATGTGATTCCTCATCAGATTCTCCAATTGCCATGAGCGCCTGATCTTCAGTCTCCTCATCTTCTGATTCCTCATCTGAACCTTCCCCCCAAGCGGCAACCATAGCCTTAGTTGTGATTTTCTTGGGTTGGACCAGTTCCTTCTTCTTGTTCCTTCTTTCATATCTCTCCTTTTTACATTCTGCTTCCTACTGAGGACAGTTTTTGATGAGATGGTCAGTCTTACCACATTTGTATCATCCCTCGTTGGTTGGCCTTTCTAGAGCTTTTGCCTTGTTGAAGTTTCCTCCCCTAGAGATGCCCTTCTTCCTCATGAGAAAGTTTCTGAATTCTTTGGTAATCATGGCCATCTCATCTTCCTCCATATTTGCTCCCTCAGTGATCCTTAGTGCTAGACTTCTCTCCTTCTTTGGGGCATCCATCTTCATGGTTTTCCTTCTGAGCTCATAAGCAGTAAGGTTTCCAATCAGCTCATCCAATCTCAAGGTTGCCATATTTTTGGATTCCTGGATAGCAGTGATTTTGCTTTCCCGGGAAATTGGCAAGACCCTTGTCAGGATCTTCTCAACCCTGTCCTCTTCCAGAATGAATCTTCCAAGAGACTTCAGTTCATTAGTCAAGGTTGTGAACCTTGTATACATCCCTTGGATAGTCTCTCCTTCTTTCATACTGAAGTTTTCATACTGAGAGTATAGTAGAGTACCTTTTGACCTCTTTACCTGAGGTGTTCCTTCATGGGCTACTTGTAGAGTATCCCAGATTTCTTTGGCTGTGGTGCAACTTTGGATTCTGCTGTATTCATCTGGACCTAATCCACAAACTAGCCACTTCTTGGCCTTAGCATTCTTCTCCCATTTCTTCAGATCTTCAGCAGTGCAATCAGCCCTAGTCTTTGGTACATCTAAACCTTCAGCAGTCTTCTTCATTGTAGCTAGAGGTCCATCAGTGACTATGTCCCAGAGTTCATAGTCTTCTCCAATCAGGTGGTCCTTCATCCTGTTCTTCCACCAAGAGTAGTACTGGCCATTGAAGAATGGTGGCCTTGCAGTTGATTGAACTTCCCAATTCCCAGGTGGTGCACTCATGTTGATCTTTTCCAAGGTGTTAGCCTTTTCAAGGATAAACTGCTCTGATACCAATTGCTGTTTTAGACGTCAATACCACACAAGAATATAGGTTAAAAGTGTGGTACCCAATTTTTCGAGTGCTGTTTCACAAGAAGAACCTGGTTCTTCTTTGTGTTCCAACTTCTACTGGTGCGAAATAATAAAAGCAGTAAAGTAAAAACACAGAGATTTTTACGTGGAAAACACCTGGCTCAAAAGGTGAAAAAACCACGACCTACTCCTCAGTAGGATTTGCTCAAACTCTTCACTAAAAACTCTGAGCCAAACGGACTTACAAAATAAACTCTTTTGTAATCCTAGGACTAACTCTAATCCCTTTGTATCAACTAGCCTCTAGCTAATTTCTACAAGCTTCAAGTTAACTCTAACTTGAACAATGTGTACCTATTACAATTGCTTCTAAGAAAGCTGATAAGATACAATATTAAAACTCCTACTACAATCAACTAGACTCAATACACAAACGATGAAACTGGTTCTTCTAGCTGATCTGTAGCCTTTGTATCGCACAGTAATTCTACTCGCAAAACCTCTGGGAATTTTTCTTTCAGATCTTGATTCAATTCTTCCTTTGTGCATCCCAATTTCAGCAAAAATACTTCAAGTATTTATAGAGTCAGTAGTTGAGTTTGTCGATCAATTCTAGTTCAACTCTTCCTGGAGAAAGAATTCGAATTAAACTCAACTTCCTTCCTTTGTTACTTTCCTTGCTGAATTCAACTTCTATTATCTCATCAGTTTGCAACATTTTCGCATTAGGAGACAATCTCTTGGTTCATTTATACTTCACAATCACAAATATCTCCTATGCATATACGGTTCATGTGCCAGCTATTCAGTTCAAGAATGTGTGCTCTGATGGACCTGGTTCAACTGGTCAGACATTTGTCAATCTTCAAAACTATGCAGTGACTTGAGTCAACATTTATTATGTCCTTTATCTATTTAATCTGACACAATTTATCGTTTGTATATTGAATTAATCCATGTAACCTTAAAACCACTTACAAATTTAATTATTATCCGTTTTTAAACACACATATATATCTATCTATACATTATGCCGAAAACAAGACCGTTCAGAGTCGGATTTGAATTGTCAATTTTACTTGTAGTGGTGCACCCAATAATAATTGCACCATAATAGTCTTTGAGCATGGGTTCACGCACATATATTTAAATAATTTTGAAGAAGTATATATTATTATACATGATTTAGAGAAAGGAGTATGAGTTCACGTGAACCCATATCCCTCAACTTAGATACACCTCTGATTAAACCTTCTCAGAAAGTAGAATACTATGAAAATTAACAAAGATGGGTATAAAAACAGAACTGGCATTAACAAAGATGATTTTACTGGTATTATTAAAACAAACTTGAAAATGCAATACAAGAACATAAATAAATACGAGAAAACAAATAGTACAGACATTACATTCTTGGCCGCTACTAATAAATCAATTCTTAGCACTATTTACGTAACGGCAAACTTTTCTAATCTCGCCTTGATCTCCTGTAAGTGGATTGTTTTCAGACAAAATGAGCAAAGCTCGAGCAAATTGATCATGGAAATAGTCATTGTCAGCTGCCATTTTTTTCACAAATGGAGAAGTAGCTGAATCAGTAACCAATTCTTGATCTACAATTAATAGCCCCTTGTGCTTCAAGATGTTTTTGTAGTACATATTGTCTAGGATCATTGTTGTTTCACGGTCATTCCTTGAGTATAAAACGGCCTCGGGGTCAGGAATTGGTGTCGGACATCGACCTTTAAGGTACTTAGCATAGTCAGGGTCAAGAGTAGGATCAACTGTTGGGTAAAGTCTGTGTACTAGGTTTACACAATGTACTCGTCCTACCGAGTGGGCCCCTGTATCCAAATAAAATAAGATAATTACGAGTTTGTTTGGGATAAATAAGTAATAACGAGCTTGGATAAATTAGAGAGGCGATTTACCAAAAAGAGCAACAGTTCCTTCAGTATCAACACCAATGGATTGGAATCGAGAAAGGACTGATGACATAGAATCATTGTGGTTAGGAATGGAACTCTCAACTTCTGCTAAGTAGCTTTCTTTGCTGTCTTTCCTTCCTGTTCTCATTTCGACACGTGGCCCTCCCAACTATGTGTCACACAAATTAAACAAATTATACTCAGTTCTATAAGGGAAAGAAAAATGGAAAAATAATAAATTATTAGTTATCTCTTTCATAATTAGGTGTTACAACAGATTAAATACATTAGGTCAGTTTGGTGTATAAAACATCGGATATTCACGCAAAGTCTGAGAAAGTGATGCCTCTTAAGAATTGTGTAGCGTAGACAGTTTACGCTAATGCAAATATTAGTGGCTATTTCTACAGTTCAAACTCTGACCTATGGGTCATATAGACTTATACCACTGCAATCAGACGCATTGGATATGTTCCTTTTCTCTTCTACTATCGAGAGTCGTATAAATAAGGAGGTGAGCTCTAACCGTATACACATAGATAGGTCTGGGTAAGCGACCATCTGCGTATGGGTAGCCAGTCTAAGGTTGTTCGTAGAGGTAGGTCATAGAGATCTATGAAGGGCTATCTTTAGCGTAAATAACATGGTTAATTATAGGATAATATGATGGCCGTAAGAAGATCATAAATAAGATAAATAGTCTGGAGTGGATGTCTAAATCAAGGTGTCGACATCACACATACAGCCTATGTGTCGCGACTGAGAGGGTGGACGCAAATCAACCCTTAGCTCTTCTTTCGAAATTATCCAAACATGATGACTTATCGGCTTGAGACTTCTTTTCTTTTCAAGTTAAGTACAACTTTACCCTTACTCTAAAACTCTATTTCAACAAATTAAAATACACTAACAGTATAAAATAATTTTGCGCAATCCAGAGCAGGGGAGATGGACAAGAGGGTGGATTTGATCACAACTTACCCAGAGAAGACCATCTCTAGCAGAAAGAGCAACAATATCAGCACAAGAAACAGTATTAGGACATTCACTCTCAAGTGCCTGTTTAATAGTCTCTACATACTTAAAATTTCTCATTCCAAAATTTTTTGGTGATGTCTTCTCTGATTCCTGTCCATTTGCTGTGTCCAAATATATTGATGCATCACATGACTGCAAGAAAAAAACAAATTAATATATAAATTGGTCATAATGTTGTAGCTATGATTATCTGCTGTTTTCTTACTCCCTTCATTTAAATTTAGATAATGTAGTTTAATTTGGCAAAAAAGTTTAAGGAAGAAAAAAAAAGACTTTTGAAACATGTGGTCCACAAACTTAAGGGGTAAAAGTTTAGTGGGATCATGCATTTGTATGGCTATAAAAGTTTCTCATTAAGGATAAAGTGGGTAAAATAATATGTTTAAAGTTACATTATTTCCAAATATAGAAATATGTCGGACTTTTTTGAAACGGACTAATAAGGAAAGTATATCATTTATTTTTCGCTTTGATTTTTTTAGTATCTAGTTGTTGTTATTGTCTATTGCTACTGTTTCTTTTCATCTTTTTTTGAGCTAAGGCTCTATCTGAAACAACATTTTTACCTTTTCAAGGTAGGGGTTTGTTCTCCCCAGACCCCACTTATGAGATTTCACCGAATTTATTGTTGTTGTCGTCGTATAATGCTGTAGCTAGCAATGTTATTAATTTACTTTTAATTGGAGAATTAATTAATATTTACCTTAACCATGCAATCATGAAAGAGAGTTCTGATCCAAGAAACTGCTGTATTGCCATGCTTGTGGTACAACTTTGCCACTTGTTCTTTGACTATTTCTTCAGCTCTTGGGCAACTCTTTGAGTAGTAGTTCAATTGGAGTTCACTTCTTACTGCAATTAAAACCCAGCAATTAGTACATATGTACAATTATAGATGTTATCCTTTATTACTGGGAAAAGAAGTGAAAAAAGACTAATAATAGTCTCGAGGCGTACGCATGATTTTTGGTAAGCGATGTCAAAATGTAAAAGAATGAATGAAAATGTATGAATCATTATAACGAGAAGCGGTGTCATTTTTATATTTATACCAATATTTTCATTTTGTATACTATTTATATATACATATTTAATAAAATTTCTGATAAAGCGCTGCCTCGTGACACCGCTCGCCACATGCTATATCGGGCCCTGAATAGTCTCTTCAATAGTATAGAATTTAAGTTTTGTGCAACGATAGCGTAATATATTATGTTACACCATCAGATTAAGTTGCATGCAATAACATGTAATAACTTTTTATAACAAGCATGATATGTTTGAACTGGTGGTTAAGTTGATAACATGGAAAATACAGTAAATAACTTGCAATAAGCACAAATATTGTAAAATTTGGTTACGCTAATATAAATTTGAAGACAATATTTTAGTGCTAAGATTGAATATCTCCCAAACTTAAAACCTATTGTTGATCGGATTCTCCTAAAATATTGCCGGGTGTGTGTGGGGTCCTTCAAAAGTACAGTAATATTTTTTGAGGATCCGATACGGGCGCGAGACATTATTTTGAAAAGTCCGCAAAACATAATTTAAAACACAAATATACTTTGTCTACAAGTTAGTCAATATCTAAAAAAAAAGTAAAAGAAGTCATAAAATTTAAATATAAGTGAAGAATTAATTACCATGGTGAATGTGAAGAAGTAGTGGTAATAACAGAAGGAGAAATGTTGAGGAGAGACTGAAATGATTGTGGTTGTTGGCCATGTCTTGTAATCTGCCCAAAATTAGCTTTATATAGCAAATGGTTTTAGAATTATTCTGGAAGTGGAACAAGGAATATTGGGATTGAAAATTTTTGTCCCACTTTAGCAGCCAGCAGCCACAATGTTAGACCTTTAGGCTTGTAGTTGCAGTCCCACTCAAATAAACTGCAATTCATCACCATTTTAAACAAATAAGAACAAGACAGATTAATTTAGCACAATAGAATTTAGCAGGTGTTTTTAACTTAATTATCACTTTCATTAATTATTGAAATATTCTTTGAAATGCAGGAGTGATTGATCGAGGATGCAGGACTTGTTCGGAACTATTGGAATGATTCAGTTACTATTTGATTCTAACGAGAGATTTTAACCGTTGACGTGTATGATCGCTTCATGTAAAAACAGTTAAAAGGAATACATTAGTTATTTAACTATACAATAATGCTCCCTCTTAATAATTAGACTCCTAGTGTCAACCTCAACTATAGACACAAGTGACCAGTTATCACTAATAATGCCATCTCTTAATTGAGCAAAGAAATAATAGCAAGAGACACATGGACCACTTCTATAGAGGTACGTGCACCATACGCTTTACTTTGAGTACATCACAAGATTACAAGTTGGGAACTTTGTGGGCTATACCCTCCCCCACCCCCATCCAACCTAGTGACAGGGACACCCTTTCAGACAACGGCCGATTTAGGATTTAAATATAGTGAGTTTTAATTTTAAGATCCTCATCATTTAGCTCGTTATATTTTTAAAATTATGAATTCAAATATAATATTTGTTAAGATTTTAATAAGTTCTTATATATATATTTATACTACGTATCAAAAGTTTTGAGTTCAGATAAACTTGTAGCTAAAGGACGATATTCCCCTTTGCTATAAAAGAGTGCAATCTGATATCTCTTAAAAAAGTATGTATACATCGATAATATTTGAAAATAGTACAAATATCACTTTAAGACATGAAGTAACGCTGTAAAATTTACATAGGTTCAAATTAGCTTATAAATTTAATAGTAATAAAATTCTAAGTGCGCCGCTGATTTAACACTTCCACCTTGGCCTTTTTAGGGACAAAAATGATTCTTTTCTATTTGAGTTTTGGGTGGGGCGGTTCATGTGCAATGCTAAAGGGGGATACGAAGAGAACTTGGTGTTTATAAAACAAGAAAATTGAATTTGAAAAGTATAAGTTCTCATCCACTAATTTCGTCTTTCAGCCACAAAAAGTGGGAAAACTCTAAAATGGGAGTGCGACAAAAGAAACAAAACAGCTCGATCGATCGGTGTATAAAGCATTCCCTATTTACGCAGAATGCGTAGTCTTATCCCAAGAGGTTCAATGTAGACAGTCTATTGTGATGTTTGGCTCAATCCCGTGACGTATACACAAAAGACAATTTTATCGTTGATCCAAGGCTCTCCTTCATAAGAAAGTGCGACAACAACGAAGGGGTAAATTAAGCATAACTAGTGGTTGGCTAGCTATTTCATTGCACTCATATTTGTGAAAAGTATATATAATCTTCTTATTATTAGGATTGACATAATTAATCAACAAGAAATCTTGCTCAAAAGCACTACAAATGGCAGTCTAGTAGTCCAATTAACTATGATTTAAGCAAATTTGTTAATCTTATATGGAAGTTTGTATTTGTTTTTTAGTTTAAGAGAATAAAAGGAGGAATTAAACTATCATGCATGACATCAAAAAGGATAAATGTGTGGCTTTAGTTGTTGATATGAAGCTTTTGGGTCCTAATTAACGAGCAATTAATTAGAATATTATATGACCTTAGCTTGTCCAATTAATAATCGGACTGCAGCTCGTCCACTTTATAGTTTTGTCAAGACTCAAGCCAATTATTATTGTGATGACATCTTTTTCATAAAGTTTTCTTTTTCTGGAAGGGGAGCCTTAGCGTAACTGGTAAAGTTAGTTACCACGTGACTAGGAGGTCACGAATTCAAGCCGTGAAAATACCCTCTTGCATAAATGCACGATAAGACTGCATACAATAGACCCTTGTAGTCCGACTCTTACCCCGATTCTATGCATAGCGGGAACTTAATTAGTGCACCAGGCTATTTTTTTTTTTTTTTTATCTTTGGCTTTTGGCCTAATAATATATTAAGGGAAAGGATAGGTGGGGAAACACATCATGCAAAAATACTTGCTTTGAGTTAAAACATATAGACAAATGGTCATGTATGATTATAACAACTAGGTGTTTTACTCTGAGAAACATAATTAAAGGGTAATATTTAAGCATCTCGTATTCATACAGGGTTCAGAGAAGAACTATACCCCAAAGGATTGTGATATAGGTAGTCTATTTTGACACAAGGATTACTAATTAATTTCACAGCTCGATCGTGACTTATAAGTCATATGGAGACAATTATATTGTTGCCCCTCCGGGGAAAAAATATAATAAACAAACAAAAAAAGGAAAAGAAAAAGATAAAGGAAGCAAACCTGCATGAATGAAAGATGTCGAAAAATGATCGTCGAAAGAGAAAGTAGAAAGAAATTGTACTCTTCTTTATAAGAAAGATGATGTTGAAGCTGATTGTTTGGCCATCAATTTATAGAAGATTGTCTTAGCTTGGGTCAAATTGTCTAAAAGTGATTTTGATTTTTATTAGTTTTTTATATCTTTCAATTATTTTATTTTCCTTGAGATGATACGACTAGTTATTATAGACAACGCATTTGATGACATTTCATCATTTATTTTCTTAAAATTTTATGAAATTATTATATATGGTTTCTCTATTTGATTTTAGAATTAAGATGTATAAATTTAATATATATCTGTTTATTAAAATCAATAAGTATTAGATAATTAAAATTACTTCTTTCTACAAGAGAAAAAATTACTCCTAATACTACTACTTCATTAGAGAAAATTTTAATTGTACAAGACTTTATATACTATTTTTATTTTTCTCTCTACAGAATGAAAAATGGTTTCAACTGCATGAGGGATCAACCATGACAAAAGTAATGGGCATGATACTCGTCATTATTGATCGAGTAGATCTTAATGTTTAGTTCAGATGGATATTACCAATTAATTTCTGAAAGGCATAAAATAAATAAACAATAACAAAGTCGAAACTTAAAAAGTATGCCTCGTATGGCCACTTCTTGGCAGTGGCGGCGCCACATGCACCCAAAGGTGTCAACCGACACCCCCTTTGCAATGGCGGATTCAAAAAATTTAAGTTATGAGTGCTCAACTCTCTTTAATTTGAAAACTTCTACTTTGATTGGGTGCTAATTTGATAATTATTAATTTTTCTATATAAGCGAAGTGTTTGTCTCCAAATACAATGGGTGCTTGAGCACCCATGATGCACAAGGTAGATCCGCCATTGCCCCTTCGTTAGAAAATTACACTGTTTAGCTTAGTAATTTTTTTTAAAATATGTATTGTATACTATATAATGACACACCCTTTAACTTCTTGGGTGAGTTCGTTTCTTTATATTTTGACTATCCTTAATAAAATTTCTGACTCCGTCATTGCTTCTTGGGATCTTTCTTTTCTTCTTATGGGTGACGAGAAGTGGCAAAATAGATTTAAAACATAGTTATCCGTCCATATTATCCATTAAAAAATTGGTTGGGTAATAATTTTTTTAAAATGAGTCAAATATGGATAAGATACATATTATCCACTTAAAAATGGATAATCAATGGATAATCGTTGGGTATAACTTTTACATTTGTAAAGACACGAATAGGGAGCTCCTCAAGTTTGGGAGACCGAGCACGTTTGGCTTAGCTGATTTAGAGTAGTTGATAAGCATTAGGTGCTGAAAAGCACTTTAAGTGCTGAAGCTGATTTAAAAAATAAGCAGTTATGTGTTTGGATAAAAGTGCTGAAATTAATAATAAGCAGCTGAAATTGTTTGATTAAAAAGTGTTGATAAGCTCTTTTTATATTAAAGTGACTTAAATTACCTTATAACAATTTACACTACTAAAAACGTTATTTTCTTCAATATTTTAGATTCTACATAAATTTTACCTATTTATCATGTTATTTTAATTATAAAAAATGATTAGATAATATCCTTTTTATAAATATAATTTAAGTTATGATTAGTATACAATTAGATGGGGTGGAGTATAAATTAACACAAGTTAAGGAAAAAAACTTAAATAATGCACACAAAATGTGTAGAGAAGAAACAATCACTTAATATGTATTGAAGAACTGGGATAGAGTAAAACTATACGAAGAATTTTATTTTAAAAAGAAGTATTTTAGGGATAGAATAGTAAATATTTTGGTCAAACCTAAAGTGCTTATAAGCTGAAATTTGATAAGTTGGAAGAGATCAACTTATGGCTTTTGGCTTATTTTTGGCTTATTTTTGGCTTATAAGCACTTTTAATATTACAAAACGTGTAGATAAGCCAAAAAGTGTTTACAAGCCAGTTTGACCAACTTATAAGCTAATCCAAACACCCTCTAAAAATCCTCGCAAAAGTAATTGTATTCAAGAAACCATGGATAATATATATATCCATATTATCCACTGGTTAACCCATTTTTTATCTGTATTATATATGAGTCGGGTAGAATAATTTATCCGTTTTGCATTACGTGCTTTTTATCCAACCATATCTGATCCAACCCGTCGATTTGCTACTCCTATGGGTGGCTCTCTTTCTTTTCTTTTTACTTTTTTTCATAATATTTGATAGTGTAGCATTCTCTTTTTAAAAAAAACTGTTTATTCTCTTTTTTTAAGGCTAAATAATTTCAAGGCTTCGCAATCAATTTAATTGACCAAATTTATTTAGAGCAAATAAATAATTCTAGAAAAAATATATATAATTAATAAATTGAGATCGGATAATTCGGATCGAGATCCAAAATATTTGTATAAACTAGTTGACCAACTGACTTCACAAAGTCTGAGTTTTCATTCTATTAACTTAATAATAGATCAATCACATATAATTGCATCTTTTTTATTTGTATTTTGACTTTAGGAGCTTTTGCATTATTTGATCTGCACAACCACGTTACGCTCTTTACAATTAGAAGATTTTAAAGTGATAGTGCGGAATTATGGAAAAGGTTCATATATTTAAATTATAATTAACACTATTATCATTTAATTATTATTATTATTATTATTATTGGTCAAAACTCTTAGAATAAAATAACGCTTCAAATAGGTGGAAATGGACAAATTAAATTATTTAATTTATACGCTATATATTGTTTAAAGCTTATGTTTGATAAGTGATGACGCTATATTCGTTTAATTCCCCCTTAAGATAAGCCTAGTTATTCTTGAGCTTTAAAAATTATTAAATTTTTGTCATTGTGCCATTATTTTGAATTTAATTGTTTTGATAAGGAAAAGGACACCCGAAATAAGGAGAAAGAAAGGAAAACGACACCTATTGAAGATTGAAGTAATTTACATTTCACACTTCTAAAATTAGCCTAATTATTCTTCAGCTTTGAAAAATATTTTAAATCTTGTCATATAATTTTTATTTTAATTATTTTTATAGGGTAAAGGTAAAAAAAACTATTGAAAATTGAACTTTACCCTTCTAAAATGGGAATTATACTAATCACCGACACTCCATCCTCTTATCAGTGTACCATTAATTAAAATAGGAGTTGTATATTCTTGACTAAAATGTGAATGGATGAGTTTTAGTTTGATTTTTCTTTTTGCTGTGTTCAGTTTAATATATCTATATCTTATTTGTTTAATAGGATAAGATTTAGCTTCATTTCTCATGTCAATCATGAGCTGTTATATTCCAAACTTTGAAGAAGACTGAATATATAAACAACAACATAATTGTGACTTCACAAGTAAAGTCTGGGAGGGCGGGTGTACACAGATCTTCACCCTACATTGTTAGGGGTCAGACTTTTGACTCAAAAAAAGCGTTTTCAAAATAGATTTGAAAAATACAAGAATAAAAGAGCAGTAATGAAAATACTAAAGCAAAAAAAAGTATTAACAACAAATTTAATAGAGATAACAAAGTAAAAGAAACAACATTAGTAACAAATTGAAGAGTATAATAATAATAATGAAACTTATAAGGAGAAGAGAAAGCAGATAAAGTGCTCTAAACTACAGTCAGACATCTATATAACAATATCTCTATACATAACAACACTTCACTATAAAAGTCAAGATTTTCTGGAACCAATATTTATGTTATGTTATAAAGTATGTTCTCTATAACAGCACTTCGCTATAATATCCAAAAATTCAGACCAAACGAGACCGTTATAGAGAGGTTTGACTGCAGAACAATTCGCTCTCACGGAAAGGAGAGAAATATATTCTTTTAAAATTGTACTTTAAACTAAAAACAGAAGTCTCAAGAAAAACTATTAGTCTCGAAAATATTTTTAGCTCAGTCATTTTCTTAACTTTTATTCTTCTCTTTTTCTTAGCTTAAATTATTCTCATTTTGCATTTTTATTCGTTGCTAATATTGTAAAGTAGTAAAATATAGTTATGAAAATGAAAGACTAGAAATTAGCAGAATATTAGAGTATTAATTTCTTCTTTGCAATCGAGTAAATATAAAAGTAAATGTAACAACTAAAAGACTACAAACATTGACCTTAATTAATTGCAAAACAAACGGATTATCTCTGCGTTATGGCTTATTATTTCTTTTAGGATCTTATTATAATGTTTTCATTTTGTTTTTTTTTACTTAGTGGATTTATTTCATAAGATTAAAATAGACAAAAAAACCTAGTAAGCACATGGCCTAAAATTTAATAATACTAAATAGATACTAGGAACTAAAATCTGCAGAGATTGTAGTATGTTAGGCACATGACCTAACATTTACTACTTTAACCAAAATTGACAACATTATGTTTGAAAATTTGCTTTTAGCATAGAAATACTATTATGTGAACAAATATAGATTCTTGATTATGTGTTCTTTGCTGAGCATCAACCCTTAATAATAATATATTCAGTGTATTCTTATAAGTGAAGTTTAGGAAAGGTAGTGTATAAGCAGATCTTACCCCTAATTTGTACAGGTAGAGACAGAGGCGGATGCAGTGTGTTAGTTATGGGTTCAATTGAACCAATAACTTTCGTGGCTGGGTAGAAATTTATGTGTAAAATTCATTAAAATTGCAAAAATAATAAATTTGAACTCATAACATTAAAAATATAATGGGTTCAAGTTAAAAATCTTAAAAATTGAACCCATAGAATTTAAATCCTGAATCCGCATCAGAATAGAGAAGTTATTTCCGCTAAACCCACATCTCAAGCCAAGAATAATCGCAGCAGTAAGAAAAAGAAATGTAGTAGTGAAAAAAGTCGTGCAAAATAAGCAATTACAACAGTGAGAAAGTATCTGTAACATTATTTAATATAATATATATCACGACTAAACTAAGCAAACAGGGCATTTGGTCTAGTGGTATGATTCTCGCTTAGGGTGCGAGAGGTCCCGAGTTCAATTCTCGGAATGCCCCCTTCTTGTACTTTTTCTTACACATTTTCCCTGGTTCTTATAATATCATGGGCCCCCGTTCTGGCCCAAAGTAAAAATCACAGCAATTATATTTTGGGCTTTATGATTGATGTGCCCATGTCCATGCAATTATGCTGGTAAAAGGGATAATTGAAAAATAGCCAGCATTTGCAAAGTTACTCAAAAATATGTACTATTTTATTGAAGCACGGACAGTTGGAGCATAATATGCTAGATTATGGAGCTCATGTGAATAACCTCTTCCAGCATAATATGCTGGATCATTAAGCTCCTTCGTATAAACTCTCAACATATTATGTTGGAACTCCAGCACATTATAATGGAATATCATATGTAAGAAATTTGAACTCCATCATATTATGCTGGAACTTCTTCGGATATTTAAGAGTATTTTTGTTCATATTGTATCTTTACATGTAAAAGTAGCTACATTTTAATTACTTTTAAAATTGTGATTTTTTTTTCCTGATTTTTTTCCTTTGATGCCATCTATAATAATGAACCCTTGTTATTCGCCCTTGCTGTTTCGCCAAATCAAGTTTATTTAGTTTTTGGACATTACTCTTTAATTGCAGTATTATTTAGTCATGATTACGTGATAAAAGTAAAAAAAAAAGGGAAGTTTTCTGTCTTAGTTTCACTTCCTTGAACTGGCTACTATCGCGCAACGTGCCCTTACTTGGTGGGTCGTTAATTAATCAGTTTTAAAAAGAGGTAATTTCTGTTTTGCTTTCTATATATAGATATGGCTTTCTCTTGATGGAATATACCAAGCTAAATCTTCTTTTTAGAACCACAACTCAGTGAAGTAGGCGACAACTGCTATTAGGATCTGTCTTAAGGCATTGGCTCTCTAAAAAAAGGGTATTGGAATTAGGCGCCCATCTTTTTACTGTTGTCAATGAATCTCTTCCATGTTCGATTCTACTCTATGTTAGAATATTTCTGTGAATGTTATTCTGATCTAAGTGGTCTTATTCTGGTCTATAATTTTTACAAAAGGAGGACCGCTATTGGGAAATATCTTCCTCCTCTTGGTCGTCATCAAAGAAGTTGACGTCCGGGGCTTCCTCTTTCCCTTTAAAATAAAACCGGTGAAGTCCATCCTAAAGGGGGGGTATATGTAAACAGAGAAGGCAGCATTGCTCATATTAACTAAAATTACATCTGGTTGTATTTCATAATTAAAATTAGCATTTTTCATATTCACTAAATTTCGAATGTACACACTCAAATTTGCCCCTTTAATTTAGGTCATTTTCCTAAATTAAGATTTAATTGATCTATTTTTATTTTGTTTTACTTTTGTTATCGTTATTTAATGTATTCTTGAAAGAGAACTTTTGATCTTCAAAAAAGATTCTCTAATTAGGTCAATTGAATAATATTACGAATTTTTCAAACTCTATCTTACTTCAGATTACTATTATTTTTTAGTGACTAAGAAGTTCTGTAATTATGTTAGTATTATTTATTAAGATAAGAAAGTCAAAAAGACTGTGCAATATCATTCGATTTTCGACCTTCTGAGTTTAGTTCACTACTTTATTATTATTCTTATTTCGAAACTTCGTATCAAATGAAAAGAGAAAAGATGCAGGAAAAGAAGGAGCCACATTCGTCGAAATTAATGTGAATAATATTGGGATTTCTCCGTCCTTAACGAGAGGTTTCAGGTGACGCTACGGATGAATGTTTGACAAAACAAACTATTGTTAACAATGGTGTTTTCTCCATCCTTAATTAGAAATGAATTTTTGACAGGAGGAAGAGGAATTTTGGTGCTGAATGATTAACGGGAATATGTAATCTCCGGAATGAATTTGGAAATTTATTAGAAGCAATAAATAGTATTGTGATTGAAAATGATATTATCCACCCATGAGATACAGAAAAGAATTTTGTCAAGAAAGGTACAAAATATGTGACCCAGCTTAGTGAAAATTTTATACGGACCGATTGCTTTTCATACCGATTGCTTTTCATTTTCATGATAGACTTTTAACTCGTTTATATTTTCTTATCGTCGTTTGGAAGGAGTACTTGCCGATCTCTCGTTACTATAGTGACATCGTATCGTGAAAAGGACACAGCTTAATCTTTGTTATTCAGTCTAGCCTGCATTTCGATTTCATAGTGCAAATTGTTGGTCTTTAAGCTTAGTGTAGCTTAAAGAGAGTGAATGGAAAATTGTGGGAAAAGAAATAGAGGGAAGTAAAATTTTGAATTAGTGCACTTTATCCCTCATTGGTAGAAGGAAAGAAAATCTATGTGTATATATAGAGAAGCTCATCTTTTAGCTCTTAAGAAGTTACGAAGAAGGCAAGTCTCGCGCCGTCGTCATCATCGCTCCCAACTTGAAATATTTCAAAGTGTGGGGGTGTCTAGCAAAGGTACAAGTTCCTTTACCTAAAAGGGTTAAAATCGGACCAAAAACAGTAGATTGTGTTTTCATTGGATATGCTACAAATAGTAAAGCATGTCGGTTTTTGGTCCATAAATCCGATAATTCCGAGATTCATGTTAATACGGTAATGGAATCAGATACTGCTGAATTCTTTGAAAGCATTTATCCGTATAAAGCTGAATGTGAGTCGTTAAGTGGAAGATCTAAACGACCTCGGGAAGAACCAAAGGAAAATACTCCAAGTGTAGAAGATCCAAGGCGTAGCAAACGTCAAAGAACATCTACTTCCTTTGGACCAGATTTTGTGACATTCTTACTTGAAAATGAACCTCAAACTTTTAAAGCAGCTATGTCGTCTTCTGATTCATCGTTTTGCAAAGAGGCAATCAATAGTGAGATTCAATCAATTTTGGATAATCATACATGGGAATTGGTTGATCTTCCTCCGGGAAATAAGCCTTTAGGTTCGAAATGGATCTTTAAACGGAAAATGAAAGATGATGGCACTATTGACAAATATAAGGCAGGACTTGTTATCAAAGGTTATAGACAAAAGGAAGGTCTTGATTACTTTGACACTTACTCGTCAATAACGAGGATAACATCTATTAGGATGTTAGTGGCATTAGCGGTCGTGTATGGTCTTGAAACCATCAAATGGATGTTAAAACAACTTTCTTAACTGGAGAATTGGAGGAAGAGATTTACATGGAACAACCGGAGGGTTTTATGGTCCTGGTAAAGAAAAGCAAGTGTGCAAACTTGTTAAGTCGCTTTATGGACTTAAACAAGCACCCAAACAATGGCATGCCAAATTTGACCAAACAATGTTGGCAAGTGGGTTTAAAATCAACGAGTGCGATAAATGTGTTTACATTAAAAACACTCCAGATCATGAAGTTATTGTTTGTTTATATGTTGATGACATGTTGATAATGAGCCAAAGTATGGCAGATATAAATGCTACAAAGCGCATGTTGTCTAGCAAATTCGACATGAAAGATTTAGGAGTTGTTGATGTGATCTTAGGAACCAGAATTCACAAAACTCCACAAGGTCTAGCGTTATCACAGTCTCACTACATTGAAAAGGTACTTGACAAGTTCAAGTATTTGGATTTCAAAATTGCCAAGACTCCAATTGACGTGAGTTATGCACTTCAAAAGAATGAAGGTGAAAGTGACTCACAACTGGACTATGCAAGAGTATTGGGAAGTTTGATGTATATCATGAATTGTACGCGACCGGATATAGCATGTGCTATTTGCAAACTGAGTCGGTTTTCAAGTAATCCCAATCATATACATTGGATGGCAATGAAACGAGTTTTTGGGTATCTGAAACATACCCAAAATTATGTGTTGCATTATAACAAATATCCCTCCGATCACGGAGGGATATAGTGATGCAAATTAGATCATCGGATCGTCTGAAGTTAAATCCACGAGTGGATATGTTTTCACAATTGAGGTTGGAGCAGTGTCTTGAAAATCGTCCAAACAAACGTGTATCGCCCGTTCTATAATGGAATTTGAATTCATAGCTATAGATAAGGCCGGTGAAGAAGTTGAATGGCTCTGGAATTTCTTGGAAGATATTTCATTTTGTCCCAAACCTTTGGCACCTATTTGTATATATTGTGATAGTCAAGCGGCAATAGGAAGGGCAGGGAGCGTTATGTATAACGAAAAATCTCGTCATATACGACGGAGACACAATACCGTTAGACAACTACTCTCTAATGGTGTTATCACAATTGACTACGTAAAATCAAGAGATAGCGTGTCGGATCCACTTACAAAAGGCCTATCTAGAGAGGCAGTTGAAAGATCATCAAAGGGAATGGGGTTAAGGCCTAGGACAAGTCATCATGGCGGTAACTCTACCTAGCAGACTGGAGATCCCAAGAGCTAGATTCAAAGAGATCAAACAAAGTTATGAATGACGATTCAACATTGTCAAATAACTCAACCCATTCTCGTGATGAAGACAATGTTCAAAATCAAGGTAGAGCATTAAGGCTTTTTGATGAGCCAATAAAGTTTAAAGTTTTTTAATGATTTGCTAAGTCTGGCAGGATATGACCATATAGTGTGTCTTTAGGATTACACGTTTAGGAATCACTTATGTGAGTGTGAAATGTAAGTCTCTTCGAGGGGAATGAAAGTAAAGGCCCATTCTCTAAGCACTCATGAAACTAGGCGGTGTTCATGGTTGAAACGAACACAACTGTGAGAACCATAGATGGTTAAGTATTGATTGTGTGACTTATGTTGTCTAGGTATACAACAAAGCTCGACGGTTCAAAGATATCAAATCTACCGATTGACCGAGTGTATCCGATATAAGTTCACTACGGAAAGTTCAAAGAGAAATCTACTTATCCAAATGCAATTAATTCTCGCATGTAAAACGCACACTCGTCCGTGCATTCCCTTATTTTATAGTCATTCCCCATTCATGTGGGGATTGTTGATCTTTAAGCTTAGTGTAGCTTAAAGAGAGTGAATGAAAAATGGTGGGGGAAAAAATGAAGGGAAGTGAAATTTTGAATAGTGCACTTTGTCCCTCATTGGAAGAAGGAAAGAAAATCTATGTGTATACATAGAGAATCTCTTCTTCTAGCTCTTAAAAAGTTGAGAAGAAGGCAAGCCTCGCGCCGTCGTCGCTCGCTCGCTCGGCTCCGCTCGGCTTCGGCTTCGGCTTCGGATTTGGATTTGGATTTGGTCAAAGATTGATTGATTAATCTTTTTGGACAAAATTCATTTCAAATTATTTAATNGGAAAGAAAATATATGTGTATATATAGAGAAGCTCATCTTTTAGTTCTTAAAGAGTTAAGAAGAAGGCAAGCCTTGCGTCGTCGTCGTCACTCGCTCGGCTTCGTCTTCGGCATCGGCATTGATTGATTGATTCGTTAAATTAATTAACGAAAATTCAATCCGGAATAACCCGCGACCCGGTCCGTTTTCTTTCCCGAGTTATTTTAAATTCGTTTTGTTTTTCCCGCAATATTTCTCCACCTGTTTCAACTGTTGTGACTGTTCTGAAAGATTGCAAACTTTTTTAGAAATAGTGCCAAATTAGCTATAAATATTCCTTCAAATCCCAAAATATTTACTTACAAAATTTTCTGATCTTCTTCTTCTTATTCTGCACATAAATAATTCCAGTGTATTTTACAACCTTCGAGTGGTTCGTTATTCATTGACGTTTTTGGTACCAACACTCTGGTGAGTTAAATCGTTTTATCCTGGGAAGATATATTCCAAAACCTCGGGTACTTGAGGGGATTAATTTCCTTAAGGACACACTGTGTATTCAGTAGGCTCAGTTTATTCCTATACTGTTTTTCAGAATTTATGTTAACGTTCTAGTTCTTTCTGTTTCTGTTTTTCAGAAAGTTTATTATTTTATTTATTTTAAAGCAATACAGATTGATAACACAAACAAAAAGGTCCTTTAAACATTTGAAAGAAATGACTGAAGATATGAAAACATTTGCTGTACAAATTTTGAGGTGATACTAGTTTACATATTTACACAAGTTTATGTCAATAGGTCATACTTGAATAGATCATTTTTCTTTCATATCGTCATCCAATGCAGTTTTCTTGCAGATCGGACACGAGTTCTTCATCGATAACCATCTCCTTATGCACCCTACATGAAAATCATGGCTGCATGATTTCAAAGTCCCAACATCATCCATGTTCACATACTCTTCCTGTCAAACACAGTGACATACAGAATCCACTAGTTAGATTCTATTGTTTTACTCAAATGAAAAGGAAAGGCTCTATTCCAACTAATAGACTGGTAAAACTGCACAATGCACTGATCTCAAATGATAGGACTAAAGTTCGATTCAGTGTAAAAAAAAATTACACTACCCGTGTAGTTTAACATAAACCTATGATAGCATGTTAATTACTAGTTTTACCAGGTTACCAAGTAATGCTTATATACAAATTTACGTGGCAATCTTGTAAAATGGCCTAATTGTTTATATATTTTTTTTTTTGCACAGCCAGTGCATTAAACTTAACTCATGATGAGAACGCCTAGGAAGCATTTTATTCTCAATGCTTGAAGTCATAATCTCTAGTTCTTACCTAATGTATGATTTACATTCCCAACTAGATGACAGTACTCACCAAACAGATAACACAAGTTCCTTCCTCATGAATTTGGTCAGAGGAACAATAAATTGACTCGGTCATGCACTTTGAAATCAGCTCCTCCGACAAACCAGTATTGACGTGACCAATTCTTTCTCCCAGTGCTAGAAGTTCCTGCTCATGTCAAAGATCGAAGTTGAGCAGATGGCTGCATGTTGAAAACAGAAAGCAAGACAAAGGTTCTAGTAGAGTCTCAGCATTACCTCATAGCCCATGTTGTCAATGTCAAGTCTCATGTCCCTATGCTGATCAAACAGGCTTCTGGATCCGTACAAAGTAGAGCGATCTGGAATAATAACACCCTGAAAGAACCGACAGAGTTTCACATTCAACATGCCTTGAAGGTGATATGTTCAGAGATAGTAGAAATGATTAACTACAATATCATATTAAAGCCAAGTTACCATCTGCAGCTATTTGAATTTCCAATGATGCCAGATTGGAATAAACAAGTGCCAATACAAAAAGGCAAAATAAATCCACTAAATTGTAAGTTATGAAAACTAATGAACAAAATTAAGGAGCTCTGACTGGATCACATCAAGACTGACTGGGATATAAGAAGGATCACAAGTCAAACAGACAGCAGAAACAGCTTAAATTAATGAACAACCCTACGTATCATAAATCTGGGCGCATACATATTCCCAGTAATCTTTTCAAAGTGAAGCACATAATTCCCTGCATTAGCTAGTTAAACAAATGTACAAAATACACCTGGTAGCATCTATGATTTACCTAAAAAGGTTTTACACCAGTCTTGTGGCATGAAGCAAAACAACTAGATGCATGTCCTGATGACAAAAAACAGTGTGTATTTATATAGGGCGTCTACACAGGAACTGAGCCCCTCAAAAGGACGACATGACAATTTCTTGTATAAGATGAGTATACACACCTCAGATGCAAGTTGCTCACGAAAACCTGCCTCACCAGCCAATGATCTGTACCTATCACTAGATATCCTAGTTCTCCCATTTCGGTCACTACTGCGTGGTCCTAGAGTAGACAATGGACGTGAATGTCTTGAGGTGTAACCTTCAGCAAACAACTGTGATGCGTCATCTGAAGTACCAACATGCCCATGGCGCAAATAGCTTGACGAAGTCCTGAAAGAAGGGGAAGATCTTTGACTGTAGCTACTTCGGACTCCCCTCGAAGATTGCAAGTTGCCAGGCAAATGTTGAGGAAGGGAACTTCTGTTTGGGGTGAAATCATTGTGGTAACTCCCCATCTCCAGAGAGGTAGATATATTGCCGGTTACCATATTGTAGTGGTTCATATCATAACAATAGAAGCCTGTATCTGCAGCTTGCAAAACATTACTAATTAAATCACTACAAAGCAAAGGATAACAAAATAATTTAAGAAACTAACCAGAAGCGAAATTCCTCCCATGAGTGACAGCAGGGGGCATGACTGCATGGTTCCATTCCCTTGTTGAAGAATTAGAATTTGGAGCTAGATAGTTCACTGAACTACAATAATCAGTGGTTGTTCTACTGCTGTTAGAGTGATGTGAAGGATTACTTGTTATATGCGCCCTTCCCACATTACTTTGCAGATCAAATGCAGATCTGCTTCTTACATTCCTTTGAGAACCTTCACCTCCAATAGACAGATTATTACCTCTGTAACTAGGATGTAAACCCCAAGTCGTGTAATGAGAGTCTGGATTTTGTTTCTCATGCCAAGAGTCGGAAGGGATATCAGATGAACTACCAGCATCGAAGTATCTGCTCGTACTACCACTTTCGCCACCTGCAGGTATACCAGGACTCTTACGTTTGTATGGCCCTCTCCCACTGCCCATTGTGAGGTCAACGAGGCCACCGTCCACCCCATGATACGTCTGACCTCCATGGGTTGATGAAGATGCTTGATGTGGATAACTCTCATGGATTATATGAAAACCTCCAGTACCTGAATGCAGAAAAGGATCATGAAGAGGACCTTGAACCTGTGGCTGACAGTGTGGAATTTCCATATTTTGATTCGAGGAAGAATATCCACTTGGCCTGGAGGCATGACTCCCCTGAGCAGAATGGTGTGTCCCGTCGATTGACATATTGTCCACTGGATAAACAAGATTACTGCTTTCAGGAGCACCAGCCCGTGCTGCAACAAAGGAGACATCGACATGAGAAGGTTCTTTATTGTTTATTTACTTGCCCCCTATTTCAGAACATATAAATGGTCAACGAAGTATACATCCTACTTTATACAGCCAGAAGGCAATATTTTGTTCACTACTCTTCAGCACTTCCACAAGAGTATCCTGTCACATTGCTAATTTCCATGTTTAGCAAGGTTAGTTCCTCTAATTAAAAGCTAAAAGTTGCTGTTCTCAATCCAACAGTTCAGTTCAAGCCCATCCACTGGTACTATATGTAGGTAGATTTTACATGGACCATTTTCCCTACAGGAGAAAATCCACCATGAAGCACCAGAAGGGCACATCATTTTGCCAAATGTATTCTCCATCTTTTACAATAGAGAAGTATTCAATGATTTAACTACTTTTAGCACTAATATGATCATAAGATCACCTCGACAATATAACGAGTTTACTAGCACCACATGTCAATAACCAGAACGAAGGGCAAGATGAAAAGGAACAAAATCATGGTATGCTTAGCTAATGGCATGTTATGAACCTGCAGCTCCAAGGCATGTGATAGATTTAGTAATAGACCAATTTCAGACAAAACCTAATAAAACTTTATTTTAAAAGTGAAAATCAGTACACCTAAAAGGAATATCAATTGTTACCGAAAGACAAAGGTGGCTGCTCTGGAAGATTCCATCTCTGATCATCTTCTGTCTCAAATATCTGAGACATGTTGAATAAATTTCTGTGCCCCATTGTACGTGAATGCGGCAATAAATTTATATCTCAGTGAAAAAAAACCTGCATTCAAATAACAGAAGTCACTTCATAGAAAACATGATGAAAATTATTTTGCACTTTTGGTTCCACCTTGTCATTTTGTTTCTTTATACAGAAAGAAGATATAAAGAGTTACCCAGAATTTTGACCATTCATCTATAAACCACAAAATGACACATCAAAGATCCACATCGACCAACCATGACTGATCAGCTGAAGCTATTTTTAGAAGTACCTTAGAAAAGCACCTTTATGATATTCTATAACTTTCTCACTCTCTCTTTCCTTTTCCCTGTCCCTTTCCCTTTAGTACGCAAAGTAACGTATTGGAAAAATATTGTCAATCTTCCTGTATCTTCAGAACCCCGACATGAATTCTAAACAATTTCTCATCAAACAAATTTCAGACTTATGAATTCCACAAACTACTCAAACACATCTTGGTACAGATACTAACTAATAACAGATACAAGTCAACATAGACAAAGATCTTATCAAAAGTAATTTTAAGGAAAAACAGGGATTAAGCTTGGGATTTCACAACAAAACAGAAAAGCTCGAATTAAAATTGTCAAGCCCCTGACATAAAGTAATCAAGAACAGACAGCTAGATGAGGTAAAATTCTTGCACTGAAACTTATTTATCAGCATGCAGAATTAAGTCAAAACACAACTCACTCGTAATATTAATGGCTACAAGACATAAGCTCTTGATTTGGCCAATCTGACGCAGTTGACTGTTGCTATATGCTAAAACCATGTTTTCCTTTTGATAGTTTATGTTAAAAGTAAAGAGTATTAACGTTGTTATATGTTGAATACATCCGGTTAATGGCATGAAATATTATTTTGTGGTTCTGTAATCCAAAGAACTAGGATATATTCTTCAGTCAAGATATTTTCTTATTTCATGTATTCCAAAATTTCCTTATCTCATTTTAGCCCAAACTCCAATATAAAGAGTCTAATATGTTTTTCACTGCTAATTCAAAGAAGGTTCTCTTCATTACGTGTCTCCTTTTACATGGTAAGCCTCTAAAAATTTGATCGACAGATAAGTAACTTCCTGCATACATGCAGATGGCTTTTTGCAAATTGTCCACTCAAAATTTTCCCTTCTTTTTACAAGTTACTATTTTGGTCTCTATGACCAGATCCTTTCTGGTGGCACCATCTCTTCTGACCACTAGTCTAGAAGAATTTCGAGCAAAACATTCTCCAAAGCTTTTTCTCATTTTTTCTTCATAGTTTCTCTATTTATTAAATTAAAATTTTTAATTAATAACCACTACCAAGGGAGTACTATAGAAAAAACAAAAGGAGAATTTTCAAAACTGCTAAAATTCAGGGAATCTAGTATATACGTAATAGTTGACATGCTATTTCGGAAGGTTCACTGAACCACATAATTATATTTTTTATACATCTGTCTCTTACTTTGCCTGTTTTCTATCTCTGCTTCAGATTCTGTGGCATAACCCAAAAAACACCAAAGATGTATAGAAACAGAGCCCATATCTGAAACATTTGGTAGCACCGTTACCATAGCAGTGAAGAAACATGTGACTGATTCAGAGGATTGTTCACATAGAAAACATGTGCTGCATAGAGTAAATCCTCCATAATATGAAGCTTATCTAATGTTAAACGAGCATCATATTTTTACTACCATCCAAAACATGCTATTTTTTTTTTTCATGATATAGAAGTTAGTTATCACTCCTTAGAACATTGTTCCAGCAACTTTTAATACTACTCTTTGGTTGCCAATTCATGTTGAATAACAATGATTACTGTATCTCGACGCTGAGATCATCTATCCCCATAACCTTCCCAAATTGTCTTGGAGATTCTCAATAAGCCACAGGAAAAGCAAAGCAATAAATGGAGTGTGTCTGAATGGTTTTACGATAAAAGCTACCAGTAAAGTAGAGAATAAAATATCAGATCTACCATAAACTTAATGATACTAATTTTCTATAACTCTCAATGGAGACAAATCTGTCCACTGTTCAAGATATTGACATTTGTAGCAGTGTATTGGCTCAAAATCAGTACGATGAAATTAGAGTTAAAATACCTTTGGGAGGTGCACAACAACCATGATCTAAGTTCTAACTACAACTTAGGAGTGGCTGCAAGTGAGTTCCCTACAAGAAACCTAGCTCTTTCCCTGGGAGGCAAATTCAACAATGGAGACCGTTGCTACTATTAGCGAAAAGTTCGAGAGAATATGCATGAAGTGGGAAAAAAAAGTGCATGTCAGAAGAGGGAGGATTACTTTGATAAAGAAACTCTAACGAGCATTTTCATTATCAAGCATTGGTGGCTAAAAAACTTGAAAACCTTTTGAGGGCAAATGAAGGAGATAGGAAATTCACCTGGTGAGTTGAGAGAGATAGAGCCCCTATAGGATCGGAAAAGCCTCGGTAGGAATCGTAGTTTTGGTATTTGGAGAATAACTATGTTCAACTGAGCCCTCTTGGGATGGTTATGGAAGCTAGAAAAAGAAGAGAATGCTCGATGGAGTGAACTGATCAACGAAAAGTATATGAATTTCTAAAAAATAGATTCAAAGTTGCACATCATAGATTCCCTGTAACTTGTAAGAACTAAGGGAACACTTTTGCTCTTTTTGTAAAAATGGGACTTAGCACTGTCTTTGTGCTCTAATGATATACAACATTGTTACCTTTCTCAAGCAAAAAAGTATAACCACATATTTTGGATGGTTATGAAAAGTGGCAACTCTCTCTTATAAAACAAGCTTAATGGAAAAATATATGAAGAGAAAGGATTTCATGAGGTTCATAGGAATCTCTTTTAGGAACGAAAACTGCATTCAGTGTTGGCTTGGTCATACCGTTCTAACAGCTGAATTTTCTCGTCTCTTTGGAATCACAACTGCAATGGAAGCCGTAGTTGCAGAGATTCATAATAAGGAATGAGATTGGCAACCAAAAAAAAATTAGACAAGTATATAACACTGAAAATTGACAATGTGGAAAGATTTCCTCACAGGCATATAAGCTTTACAGAGTTACGGCGATAAGAAGGCATGGAAGATGACCTTCTCAAATGATTCTCCAAGAAGTCTTACCATAACCTCCTGTTTGAGGGGTGGTGATGTAAAGACCATTTGGAAATTGGAAGAGTAGAAATTTATTTGACCAATAAAAAGGAATAAAACTCTAATGACAGTAACTTCCTAGAACCCAACAGAAGCTCATAAGAGATAAAAGTTTGTCAGAATATATCTAACTTCATCCTCAATTTTCCTCTAAAGACAGGAGAGACGGGACTGATATGTTTATCTCCTTTGTTTCTTTTAGGGAGTTAAGACCATTGTATGTGGACAATTACATCTAGTTTTCTTGTTACATAGAAATATATGCCCTAGAATCGCTCGGGTAGCTGAAGAATATCCTTTTACCTGACTAACATAACTCCTCCAATCAAGTCTTAGGAGAAATTGATTTTTGTTTTTGATAAATCGGAGAACTAATTTATTTTTAATTACTTAAAATGGAGAAAATATATTGTTATAAAGGCAACAACAACAACATTGAATTCTATAGGATTATCCATGAGGCGAATCACTTCTAAGCTCATTAAAACTTTATGTTACTATCGTTCATGGACAGTAAATAAGTTGTCTGAATATATGAGACTAGAGAACAATAAGCAAGCTAATGGTAGTAATGATACTCCTATGCACATAATTATATTATCCAAATTTGATGCAGTTATGATAATTTCCTTCGCAAAGTTAACTCGGTAAGGATGAGAAAAGGGAAACATTAAGATCTGTCCTGGGGATGGATATCTATGATCCATTCCTATTGAACTACTCAAAATTGAATATGAAACAAGCACACAAGCTAATCCACTTTATTACTCCTGTTTCAACTAGAAGATAGAAAATACTAAAGACAGCTCATTGTTTATGAAGTGACTAAAGGCAGCTAATTTATAAAGCTAAAAGGAGAAACATATCACCACAAGTACCTTTGACGAGCCATGCCACCAAATAGACAAGGCCAATTTGGTTCCCCTCATCCCATGGCAGTCTCTATCCTCAAAAGGTAGGGGTAAAATCTGCGTACACACTACCCTCCCCAGGTAGGATAATACTGGGTATGTTGTTGTTGTTGTTATCCCATGGCAGTCTCACTGAAATACGTTCCATTAAGAAGAAGCCACTACAATTTTTGAATCCATCAATCTTTCTGTTAATGACTGTTTCAAGGTGCAGAACAGAAACAAATGCAGGACCAAGAGCAAGGGGTGGGGGAGGAGCCTGATAGTTTCTATTGAAGCACTTATTAATGTTTGTATGAGATATACCAGTGGTAATGAACATAAGAGAGTATTTACAAAGAAGCAATTGTTAATATTTGTATGAGAAGGAGCAAAAGATTGACTTGTCAGAAAGACAGAAACTTAATGGACAATGAGTGTACAAGACAAGCAAAGGAATAATCTTGTCAGAGAGAGAAAGGAAAAAAATTTGTTAACAGTACCAGAGGTGCTTCGTGCTTGAATGAGTTTAAAATGAAGTATTGCCTAGTACAAATGAAAATGGTGAGTAGAAGCAAAAACTGTGAAATGGCTGTAAAAAGCCTTCCATGATTGCATCTACTTGCAATGTAAAATAAAAGAGCCACCACCTCAGAAGATTGTGGGTAGTACAAAAAGATGAATATTGCAGAGAAAGCCTTGAAGCTACAGAAGCAACAGCAGTTGGAGATTTTTTTACATCAATGGGAGTTCAACCATAAGACAGAGCTAACTGGTACTACACGTGTTTTCTGATTCATCTCAACCAACTATATGGTAGTTGTCCTCCAATATTGGGTAGACCAAGCAACATTACGATTAAGTTCTCTAAATAATTGCAGCACACTTAGCAATATACTAGCATCAATGGCTACATCTTAGTGGGCCACTAAGAAAATGTACCATCCATTGCAACCCCAGTTGTGTATTGTGATGCCACTCAGACAAATGTACCATCAATGTTAATCAGGATTGCTCACACTTTATTTCGTTCTAAGCCACAAATAGAGTAAGATTACAACCTAAGACTTCAAAGGAGAACAGGTTCATTAGGTCAACAGGCTCAACTAAATGAATTACCAGCATACAAATGAATCAGGATACGGTGATCAGCTGTCAGTGAGAAAAGAGAGAGAACATTGTGTCTAGCGAGCACTAAGTATCTGCTCAGTGCCTCTACTCTGAGCCTTATGAGGAATGTATGCAAACCGTCCAATTAGCACACATTCCATTGTGCCCCATTTAGTGGTATTCACCTGCAAACAATCCAAGTGTGCACGGACAAGCAGCAGATCTAGATGGCACCACCTCTGCCCCCATGTCACTACCAACAGACCCACTCCACAGGAACATGATACAAATCCCAGTCAAAATGTGCTTTGAAAGCAGCACGATCAGCAAGAACCTCATCCCCTATCATCAATCAAAAAAGGGCATAACCAAGACACTCTTTCCAAGTGAAAGTGGCCCCATACAACCAGCAGTTGTCATAAAGCAAAGGAGTCCCACAACTAATCAGAAAGTTAGTGGCAGTTGTAGAATGAACTTCGGTCTTTCAACAAATGATCACTCACAGATAGTGGCAGCCTGTAAATGACCTTCAGTTTTTCAACAACTTCTCACCCACAGTTAGTAGCAGCCAGTAAACGAACTTCATGTTTTCACAACTTCAGGTTTTCAACCTTCAGAGAAGCATTTTAATTGTATAGGTGATTTTCACAGTGCAAGGTCATCAATTCTGCAAAGATAGCAGAATCTATTTCCTATGAGCTCTTCAGGCTCAAAGGTTGAAGGGTAGTAGACTGCAATAGCAGCATCTCAGACTAATGAATCTGAATAAGAACACCATAAGAATGAAATATCTTCATAACCTGCCAGATTGACCAAAACGTTGCCTGCAACATCATTTGTGATTGAGGTCTATAGAATAGCAAAGCTAGCTAGCTATCCACCTTTTAAATACCCTGCACGAGCTCCCAGGTTATTTTCAGTAAGAAAGATGAAAAGAATCAGATATATAATTATATGACTGTTCCTAATTATCTGAGGCGAGAATAAGAAATCCGGATTGAGATACGGAAAAAGAGAGGAAGAGCAGTAAGATGCTAGAGCAAGCTGGAAACCAAAAGAACAATGTAAGATGAGGAAATTGTTCCTTAAAATAAGTACTGCAGATAGGTACGGCTGGACTGAGAAAGGTAGGTACCAAAACCCTCACCTGTACTTGTAACCTGTCTTCATTCCAAGCCCTCACATAATTTATGTCGTGTCAAAGGTAAGAAATGTCAATGAAAATGACATTTGATCATCAGGCCGAATATTAAGCTCAAGTCAACTCCAACAAAGCCCTAATTTGAACTATTTAGCTCAGGAAACCCATTCTTATGATTCTAGGGCAATATCCTTCATCTGACAACAACAAGCCACCAGCCTCCCTAGCCTGCACAGCAAAAACCATCTAAACCTAGATGCTCTGGAAGGTAATATTGAGAAATGCTAGCACATATAATCTAGGGACTCGATGCCTAATAGATTACAAAGTGGGCGCTAGGCAGGAAGATTGGAGATAGATATTTGTTAATATAGAGCCACTGTCACTTGGCTTCAGATAAATATTTGCATACAGACATTTAAGTTAGTTCATCCAATTCCTTCAAGTTCATATCCTGATGCATACAGTCCCATACTATAATCAATTAATGAGGCAACAAATGCTAAACAAGATCACAGAACAAGAAAAAAAGATCATTTATAAAAGAGAGTCAACAATATAAATACTGTTCAGATTACAAAGTTTGTGGGATAAAGACAAATGCTTTCCTAGTTCCGAACTAGTCCAATGAAAGTAACTTGGCATAGTGTCCTACAAAAACAAAAAACAATATAAACAAATATAGACGGTTCAGCGCTAAGATGTATCATTAAGTTGAACAAGGGACTGATCGACTTTTGTTTCGTACTTTATATTAAAGTGTTCAAAAATGTAACAAAAACAGCAGTTAGAATCAAAGGAAAGGACAATTTTGAAGAATAACATTGAAATATCATAATACACGGCATCATATCCCCCGGGGATCCAAAGAGAGCTATGCCCCAATAAGAGAACTTTTGACAGCTAAAAGCTGCACCGCACAGGTACATGCTCCACCTAGATTCTTTTAACAGTAGATCTTAAAGCTAACAATTTGAGAGTTTACATAGGAAAATGCTTACGTGAACCGAAGAGTCTCTCTCAAGCAATCAGCAACAAAGAAAAAGTATTATGTCTTCGGGTCCTTGCAGGGTCTTTAACTCTGTGGTCGTATGGTAAGATATGCAAATAAAGCCTGCTTCATTTGCATTGGAGAAAGTTTGAATTAAAAGTACGCATTAATGGTATATACAAATCTTGATTTTTAAGAACCCTCGTAATACTATATGCACCAGTAACTCCACAATCACGAGGCTCTGATTTTCTCACACAAGTACCAAGATCAACAAGATAGTCCAGAAGGATCCTTTCAAAATGCAATATCAACTATGAAATACCAATCTAAAGGAACTAGAAATGCATTCGCCATGAACAGCTTTGCTCATGGAAGAATGGCGTAAAACTGATTCTAGGAACCATTTTGGATTTGACTTGAAATTGGTGGACTCAAATTGTAATTTCTTATCCAAATAAGTTGCATGACTATGAGACTTGTGAGAAAGCACGGGAGAAAATAATATATTATTCACATAATACAATGATACAATGAGCCCTATATATATATAGATAATACATGTCTTAATCCTAATACACATATGATTAAGGTTAAGGTTATTTACTCCTATTTGACTACTAAACTAACAAGACTCAAATCTTAGTTTAGTTCATTTGAAAAGTTTCTCACTAAGACCTATACGGCATGTATCAATAACATATCATCTTTGCTTGGTCTCTAGACCACCGAGGTGAATTTGACTCCCGCGGCGTAATGAGTATACCCCCACCCGTTAGTTGAGAAAAGGTGTTTCATGCTGATCCTTTTAAAATGACAGACACACAGAGTCAACTTTGGGGGAAATGATCTTAAACCTACACGATATAAATAACTCAAAATTGTACTCCCCCCATTTTATTTATGTGGCTTGTTTGACTGAGCACGCAATTTAAGAAAGAAAGGAAGACTTCTCGAACTTGTGATCTTAAACACATCGTGACATTTCTTGTGACTATAAAAGCATGTTAGTAAGGGTAAAATGGGAAGCAAAGATAAATTTATCCCAAATATATGAAGGTTTCATCCTTTTTTTTATAATCGTGGTGTCCCATCTGGCATGGGCATACCACGACTAATTCCACATGATGCCTACTACCTCCGGCCAGCAACAGGTACCAGGTAACTTTGTCCACCAAGGTTTGGACAAATGGGAAGAGAACACCTAATGTTTTTGCCTCCGCTGAGATTTGAACCTGAAACCTCATGGTTCTCAACCCACTTCATTGGTTGATTGACCCCTGGGCCAAACCCTTGGGTAATCATTCTTTTTTTAAAAGTAACTAAAAAGGAAAGAGCGCCAAATAAAATAGAACAAAGGAAGTATTAGATTATAATTACTCTCACCATGAGTGGCTAACATGTCAATGTTCCTCATAGGCTAAATTTAAGTCAGGCTGGATACCTCACTATGGTTTATTTTCTCCACTTAATTTACATGCAGTACGCTAGCGTAATTATTTATCAGTCTCAAGTTGACAAACCACTCGAGCACATTAGAGAATCTCTAGTGCTAAATAATCCTTAAGTACATAGTATTGAAATATTATGGACCCAAATGAAGCACTTATAATAATGAGAATTCATACAGCCGAACCCAACTAGCTTGGGATTGAGGCATAGTAGTAGTTATGTAGTTGATGATGTTGTAAGCTAGCGAAATTATCAACACCTCTTATCATGAATTATCAAGTTATGACTTAACGCTCAGGATCAATTTCTCTTCGAAAATGTAATCTTAGTAAATCAGTGCACCACTTATAATTGTATCTCATTCCACTTGAAGAACATATAAGGAAATAGAACTGAGAATTGCCTACTATCCATAAAGGAGAAAATGTATATAACTTTCACTTGCCTTCCAATCATACGAAACAAAGCTAAGCCATGAATACTTCACATAAGTGAAATAAACCAACCAATTTCTCTCTTTTACCCTCCCTCTCTAGCTCCCTCCCTCTCTTTTTTATAACTAATCAATGCTTTAGGAACTCCTATATGCAACACACACTTCCTGGACATCAAGATTTTCACATTAAAAATCTCAGTTAATGTAGCAAATTACCAAATTGGGATGTCAAATATTCAATTGTGTTCCTTTTTTAAACATTTAAGCACTCTGCATGATGAATAACTACAAAAATACTTGTTTCAATGATGGCAGTATCTAGGCCAACTTGCGTGCATCTCGACTAATTCCATTTAATATCTAGTATCTCCAATCAACACAGATACCAGGTAACTTTGTCCGCCAAGGTTTAGGCAAATGTAAGGCTAGAGCTAGCCTACTAAATACGGGTTCGCTGGAATCCTGTGACTTTTACTTAAACTCTGACTTTGACTTAAGAAATTTATTAAATATGTATAAATATTTAATTACAAACCCACTAACTAAGACGAGCTGTGCGTTTTCTGGCAACTTCAAAACCCACAAACTTCAAATTTTGGTTTCGCCTCTAGGCGGATGGAAAAACATCACCTAGCTTTTTGCCTCCGCTAGGATTTGAACTTGGAATAACTACAACAATTATATTCTTCTTATTTTCTGTTGATTATATCAAGTCTCCAGTATTTACGTAAAACGCACAAAAAACTAGGCACTTGAATAATTTACAATCAAACATAATTTAAGTTTCATTTAGATACCTTTTTTAAGTTGTTAGATACAATAAGTTGAAATAAGCAGAAAACAATTTATTCATGCAAAATATGTAAAATAAAAAATAAATCACATACTAAACGATCGGGTGGGAAAATGACAATCAGCTTAGGAAAAACGAAATACTATATATTCCTCCACCAAGTGATAAATGATTGATTACAAATATTAAGGATAAATAAATAAATTAAATTAAATTAAAAAATCCACCGAGCAAAAGCAAAAAAAACAACTGCAAAAGAACATGAATTTGATTCTAAAAAACGATCGGGCGAGAAAAATCAGCTTTAAACCCAATAACTTTCCCCCAACAAAAACCGAGCAAAAAATATGTATGATAAATAAAGGAACAGAACAATCAAACAGGAATATGAACTTGATAGATATTAAACATGGAATAAAACGATGATCGATGAATTACCTGGAAAATTTGACGGGGAAGAAAACGATCGCTTTTGCTTCTGGATGATCGGTTAATTGTGTTTGATCAGAATAATTAATTTATTACAATTTGATATATGGAGATAAAAGAAAAGACATACACGTATAAAGAGAGAGAAGAGACGGAAAGAGAGAGAGAGAGAGGGAGCAATTATATGCGCACAAGGCAATGAATTACATAGCGGTTGGATTATTTTATAGTAGTGCTAGTGACTCTTTTTTTTAAAAATCTTTTGCTTTCCCTTTCAATATACAACAATATTATACCCAATCTATTCCCACAAATTAGTTTGAGAAAGATAATATGTACACAATTTTACCTTTAATAGCAGCAAATAGAAAGATTATTTTCGATAGACCGTGCAACAATATAAAAAGAATATGATAGTAAAAGAACTACGAAAAAAACAATAACAACAGCAAAATAGCAATAAAATTAATGCAGAAGCAATATCGGATAGTAATGAAATCTAATAATAAGATAAACAAGAATAATACAAAACTACTGGTATGAAAATAAAGTACGTCCTGCTAATCTTCTACCTTAATTCTCGATATTCAAAATCTCCTATTAAGGGTCATGTCCTCGGTAAATTGAAGATGTACCATGTACTGCATAATCATCTCTCTCTAATATTTCTTCGGCCTTCCTCTGTCTCTTCTTAGACCCAACATATTTATTCTCTCACGCTTCCTCACTGGGGCGTCGGTCCATCTCCTTCCCATGTGCCCGAATCATCCCAACCTTATTTCTTGCACCTTATTCTTCGTGGGGGCCACTCTCAACCTTGATCTGAATATCTTCGTTCCTGACCCTATCACTTTTAGTAAGAGGCGACATTAGGATTTTCAGTGTACGAGCAATTGACAAGGAGACAATGAAAAAAGAACCCACCCTGTCACATCAACAGAGAATCTTATTGTATAGGGATGTCACTGAGCAAGAAATTTCTCAAGGTTTATGCTTTATTGGTGATGAGAGAGCGCCTGGTGGGTAAAACACAAGAGGGATGTTGGGTATATAAGCTAACAAGCCTTAGATCCTAGTGATACGTTTTAAACTAGCAGGTTGGGTTGTAAGCGTAACAGATGGTATCAGAGCCTAGGTTCAAGAGTCCAAGGGAGTCTATGAACCGTGTCTAGTGGGGTCACCTTTTTTCTCGCGAAATCGGGTTTCGACATGACAACTCTTTTAAAAAGGGAGGATGGGTCATTAAAAGAAAGAGTCGTCACCTAACGGATTAAGGTGCATTAGGGCACCTATTATGCACCACAATCCTTTTTATCTACTGCGTTCTATATATACCATTTTTATATATTTAATGAATTTTTCAATACAATTACAGGGTTGATCCAATTGCTATTGGATTATATCAAATTCATAGGAAAAGTATTTTTTTTCATTTCAATAAACTTAGAGCCCGTTTGGACATACAAATTTTTTGTTTTTTTCCAACAAAAAAAAAAAAAAAAATAATATTTGGTTATCAATATTTTACCAATTTTTTCAATGTCACTTGAAAATGCATTTTAAAATTTGAAAAACTGGTTCTTACTAGTTTTTCAATTAAAAATGCATTTTCCCTAGTTTTTAATTTTACAAATTTATTCTATACTTTTAAAAGTTAAACAATAGCATTTTCACTTGAAAATGCATGTCCGTTTGCATCTTATGTGTAGTGAAGTAAAGCAGAATATGATAACAGTTAAACAATAACATGTTTGATTGTTTATTTCAAGTAGGATAATTAAAATAGGGCGGTTTTGATATTTTTTATAAGTTATGGGGTATAAATCATATTTCATGGTTTTGCAAAATAAGACATCCAAATATGTTGCAAAAATTATAACCAAACATAACTTCATTTTTAATTCATATTTTAGTGAAATTTCAAATTTAAAAATTTATTTTGGAATTCATGTCCAAACGCCTACTTATTCTCTTTTCATGATGTACAAAAAGTATTTTCTTTCATTCAACAAAATGAGTGGAGTAATTTCTTTTCATGTAGTAAAAAGAATACTTTTTTTTTCAACAAAAGAAAGTATTTGCTTTTTAGTAATCGAGCTCAAATTTCAATGTTGTTTTTGTGTGAAAAAGTAAAGTATCACATTAGTTCCTTTGGATTTGTGAGAATTTTAAAAAAGGAAATTAAATTATTGAGAAATAGAGTATGAGATGGGGAAGGGAGAGGAGCACTGGAGACATGATTTTGGGAAGGTGGATTGAGGAGAGTAGCATAAAAAAATATTTTTCTAAAAATATTTTATATTCTCTAATCAAACACTAGAAAATATTTTTCAAAAAAAAGTTTTTCACTCACAAGGGAAAATAAATGATAAATCACTCATTTTTCATGAAAACATTTTCCTTCGTACCAAACACACCCAAAGTCTTTCCTACCTGAGGTCTACTATTCATATTGGGGCTTGATGAAGTTCGGATTCGTACCGAGAAGTCCCACATTAGGAGTAAAACGCTATCTAACAATTCTTACTGGGAGAAATTCAAAAATAACCAGATTTATAAGTGGTCATTCAAGAATAGCTAAAGTTTAAAAAATAATCGAAATTTAGCCACTTTCGTGTGAAAATAAATCTGAACGAAAACACTGTTCAAAATCCGAAAAATACTCCAGCATAATATACTGGAGTTCCAACATAAGTATATTGGAACGCCAGTATATTATACTGGAGTTCTAGCAAAGTATACTGAAACTCCAGTGTATTATACTGGAGTTCCAACAAAGTATACCGGTCTAGTATATTATGCTGCAAGTTCATACATAGGTGCTCGAATCTCTAGTATATTATGCTGGACTTTACGCGTGTTGGAGTTCCAGCATAATATGCTGGAAGTTCATACACAGATGCACCGAACTCTAGTATATTATGCTGGACCGGTCTATGTTACAGCAAAATAGTGATTATTTTTCAATGACTTGACAAACATTTGCTGTTTTTAAATGACCAGTCCGAAAACTAGCTACCTCGTGCTATTTTCACGTTACCTATTTACCACAACTCTTATTGGTGCCTCAAGGTCTCAACCAACAACTTGTGCATTAAAAACGATTGTAATAACAAAGCCAAATATAACATGGAAACATATGCCAATAAGATTACATAAAAGCATAACATCATGTGCACATTATGCCAGAAAAACGTTACATTATGTAGACACTATATACACAGAAGTCAAATTTATGCGTATAAAATCAGTTAGTATCTGTAATGTGGATATTGATTTATTTTCCTCATCTATTGACGAATTACTTTTTCATCATTATGTTTAGGCCTACCATTCTTTTTACCGTGGTAATATAAGAAAGAAAATCGGCAAATGGTTTAGCGTGAGGAACGATGATAAAAAGATTTTAATTTTTTATACACAATTTGAAACTTTATTACCTTCCCTATTCAAGTTTAATTAGTTAATTATATAGGCATATACAATTTATTAATTATATATATTTTAGGAATTAAATGAGTATCATTTTATATTAGGAATTGAACAAAGAATCAATTATTTCTCATCCTTATTCCTTCTCCCTCATGTGCGCGCTCTCTCTCTGTCTCTCTCTCCTACTCTCTCTCCGTATGTTCTTTCCCCAATTTTTCTTCCTCTGATATCCTCTATTTTTTATCCTTTCATGTTGTATATATATTTTTAATGGAATTCATCGATGGATTTCAATTGTTTTACTATAGAATTTTAGCTTAGCAATTTACTTTCATGTTGCACAATTGGTGTTCAAATTGAAATTGTCAATCAATAAATTTTTAAGGTGTTTGACTCTCCATCATTGTCAACCATTAAAAAGCTTTGAAGCTTTGAATTCGAGTTTGGGTTTCAAAAATTATTATCCGTTTGGATTGGATGTTGTTGCAAACAATTGGGAATATCGTTTGGAGTTTATATCTCAATTTTGAGAGTGTTTGGTGAAGATTATACTTGATTTTGGCTGAATTTCATATTGAAACTCGAAGAAGAAAATATGGCATACAATATACTTATGTAATTGTAGTAAAGGCGTAGTATAATTGTATGTAAATTGTATTCTGTTACAGTTATCTGAATGTTGTATGAAAGTTGAAAAATAGTTATATAATGTATGAATGATGTATAAAATTTGTATTAAGTTATCAATACAATCTCTTTACATAAAGTTATTGACGTATCAAAATGTATTAAGAGAAAAAGTTTTGATTAAAATTTAAATAGAGGAAGAAACACACACCACATACAAAATATATACAAATCAGATACACAATATATAAAAAGACATCTTGTATAAAATTTGCATGAAAAATGTGTTTAAGTTGTATGATGTTGTAGATGTATTTTAACTGCGTAAAAATAATGTATGAAAGTTGTAGATAAATTGTAAGTAAGTTTATACTATATACTTAGTTGTATGTAATTTATTTTTAGTATGTATGTTGTTATGGATATATCAATTTGTATTAAATTTGTACGAACTTTGCTTTTAAATTTGTATGTTGTTGTACCATCAAATTGTATAATATTGATTGTAAGTACGATGCATCCATTTCAGAGTTGGTTTAAATATGTTTCGTTAATTTGTGATAGATTAGTGTATTGGGTAAGTTAATCAATCAAGTGAAGCAGAATACCTTACTAGCCCCGCACGACAATTATTAACCTCGTAAAAATTTTGGACACAGTTTGATACATATCAACAACTTGATGCAAAAAAGATAGTATTGATAACTTAAATACATATTTTATACAACGATTAATACATTATACAACTATTTTTTAACTTTCATGCAACATTCAAATAAAATATATATATATATATAACTACAACATAATACAATATACATACAATTATACTACAACTTTACTGCAATTTCGTAAGTATATGGTATGTCATGTTTTCTTCTTCTTTTTCGAGTTTCAATCTGAAATTCAACTAAAATCAAGTCTAATCTTCACCAAACACCCTCAAAATTAAGATATAAACTCCAAACAATATTCTAAATTATTTGCAACCACACCCAATCCAAACAAATAATGGTTTTAAAACCACAACTTCGAATTCAAAGTTTCAAAGCTTTTTAATGGTTGTCAATGGTGAAGAGTCAAACACCTGAATACTAAAAACTCTTTATTGCTCGTCGTCGAGGAGGATTTTCGTCCAATTCATTTCATCCAACTTTGGACAGTAGTACAATGCTTCAACAGAGCCATTCAATAAAAAAACCAATCATCTTCAAAGAGTCCAATACCAAGTTTAATTTGTGACTGGCTCAGGCATTTTGTAGCCAAAATTTATCATTCCGAGGCCCACTTGATGTTCAAGTCAATATTGCCAATCACTCAAGTTATTCCAACAACTCAACACGATCTAGAATTGTATACTTCGGGCCTACACTTTTCCGATGACGGGAGCTGTTATTGCTACCATCAGATACTCAAACATGGTTAACACCATCGTTCCTTTCAATTATGCCCTTTTCAATGCAAAGAATCCCCGAATTTAAGGCACTAATAATGGATTGGGAACCTTTTAAGGTGGAACATATATAATTTATAAGTAATCCTTGTTTAGGGCGGGTAATAAAAAATTAGGACAGTTTTAGTAAATAAGTTTCAAATATTGTATAGGAAGGAAATAACTTATTCACACTTGTAAGTTACGTGTAACTATTGTTTGACCAAAATGTTTCGAGTCTTTTTGTTAAGCTAATTAAATAATAAGGTAATAGGTAAATCCTAGTTAAATATAATAAATCCTAGATCTGAGGTTAATAGTTGTCAGAAATATGAAACCGCATTCAAGGCTATTAAATATTAAGTGGGTGTGCAATAACGTTATTGTGAAATGATGAGGGGACAATATGGAACAATAAATGGGATAAACAAAAATAAATGTAAATAAAGAGAATGATTCACCCGAATATTTAATGAGGCGGATGATTCTCTTTATGACAATGATGTGAATCAACCAAACATGGGAATATCAAAAGTGTTCTCGGATCTGATGTAGGAAACGCTTTAGATCGACAATAAATCGAATCTCTTATAAAGACAATGTTTGTAGTTACTTGAGAGTCAACTTTTCTAGAGAGTGCTTATCATATATCATATTACATGCCCCATGCTCTCTATATTGCCACTTATAGTTATATGGGGCACTTCCCTTACCTAACTGAAAGTACACCAGTTCAGGGAATATTCCTTTAAAATATCTTACTACTAAATTAGCTGTTAGAACTAATTCGAGTGTTCAACCTCGACCGTATCTGCTCGTCTCTCCAATATATCTACTCCTAAACACAACCTCGGCCTAATCGTCCCTCGATTGTTATTTCTTAGGCGAGATCCTTTTGGTCAGATTTTGACATGTACAGTTAGTCCCTCCGCCTGTCGGGGTTGTATTTGAGCGAGCTCGATGGGCGGACTTCGCAAGTTTGCAATTTGAGAAATCTGAGCATTTTGGGCAGAGGAGTGATCCTTTTATGACGAGGTGATGATGTGGCGCTTTAGGGGCCATATCTGACCGTTACGTCAGTTTGAAATGACGTCATTCCATCATGCGTCATTATGGCGCACGTTCCCAATAAGTTATGTCGTTTCCCGAACCTCTTCTGTTTCAAAACTAATGCGGTGACGTTTGGCTTTCTTGATCAGGGTGCCAGTAGCCTTATAAATAGAGATGGGGGCTTCTCACTTGAGTTGCTGCATTTCTTAAGTGTGTGAAAACTCAAGAGTCCCCTTCTTCGTCTTCGAATTTCTCGCATCTTCATCTTTTTTCTTTTAGCATTTTCCGCCATTATTATATCTTTCCCCTCTGCGCTTTCTTCTTGTGTACGTAACCCTAAGAAATGGCTAGTGCTTCCTCTAGCCCAGTGGAGTCGTTGATCCTGTCACATTGGATGTGAACATGCCTTCTCATGAAGCAGGAGTATCCATTGCAGAAGATGATAATTTCCCTACTATGGATGAGATAATTCCACGATTGGGGAAGGCCAGGTCGGATTTCAAGAATCTGCACGACAATGATCATGAACCTGTTATTTCTGATATGGATGCGGCGGCGCTAGTTGCGTTTAGGGCCAAATGGCGAATCCCAAACCACGTTGAACTTATCCCTGCTAGTAATGATGTTGTGCAAGTGCATTGCCAGGGTACCGTACATTCTATGTGTACCCCTTTATCGTTGGTTATATGCTTCCCATTCCTTCCTTGGCGGAGGATTTTTGTCGCTATTACGGTGTGTGCCCGACTCAAATCTCCCCATATATATACAAGCTTTTCCTTACGCTTATCAAGTATGCAGAGCTTGCTAACCGTGGGGTTTCTCTCTGTCATCTGCTTCATCTCTTCGTCCCAAGTTTTCATAGGGGTACGGTGATACATCTTCGCAATTGCGGGACCAAGGGCTTGGTGATGAAGATGGATTATAAGACTAATCGCCGCTTTTGAGCCAACTTTTTTTACGTCAGGACAATGGTGTCCAACCCCGCCAAGTTTCCCGAGGCGTGGAACTATGCTCGTAAGTTTTTCCCTTAAATGGTTGTTCGTTGTTTTCTTTTTGATAATCTGATCGTTCTCCCTCTTTCCTCCTCTTTTGTTATGTAGCCGAGAAGAAGCCACCTTCGTTAGTTGCCGACATTCACGAGTGGGTGAGCCAGATTTTGCCTTATACGGTAGGGATTCGTGAGTGGTCTTCATTCAATAAGAGATTTGGATGCAAACCTTTGGTCGGTGAGTCATTTAGTTTCTCCCTTAATAATTTCGTCATTCGTTCCATTCTTTATTTCTTTCTGTTGCTTAAGTCTCTTTTGCTGGTAGGTCGGAGGGCTTCGAGGAGGGCGAGGTCTCCTATTCCGGTTTTCCACCAGTCGAGTACTTCTGTCGAGCCTATCTTGGCTGTGGTTGTAAGCAAGCTTGTTCATACAATTGTTACTTTGTGGACTTCGGCCTCGCGTGGACCTATCCGCCAAGTTGTTTCTTCCCTAGTGGAGGTTCTGGCTTCCACAGTGTTTCATTTGGTGGATGAGTCGTCACAGTGTGAGGATGAAGAGGATCCGTTGAAAAGGCGAAGGATAGGGTTCGAGGATGGAGCGACCGAGGATGAGGTACCTACGAAGGGTGAACCTGAGTTAACTCCGGCCGAACCAAGGGATGGTACGGGTCTAGGAGCAGAAATTATGCATCCTCCGGATGTGGAGGGTGTCTCCTCGGAAGGAGGACAACGACCAGAGGTGGTTGTGGCCATTTCGAGGAATGATCCATCGACGTCAAAGAGAGCTGACGTTCCCTCTTCGGCTGAGGAGATGGCGAAAGGTGTGGTCGTTGATGATGATGAATCTAGCTCCGATGTCGATCATGAGGAGGTGAGAATATTAAACGAAGAGTATACCCGGGTCGAGGTGAGAACAAGTGGATCTTCTCGCTCGATCGCAATCCCTTTGGACTATGATTTGTTGGAGGATACTGGGAGCGCGGTTCCCTCTTTTGCCCCTCTTTGCTCCATCGCTGAGAATAGGACTCTTCGGGCGCTCGGGGATGCCGACCTATCACTGGGCATATTTGGGATGGCTCTGAGGGTGAGATTTCTTGCTATTTCTTCATTTCGTGTTTTCTTCTTCTTTCTGTCTTTACTGATTTTTGGCTTTTCCTTTCCCCCCTTTTTATATACTTTCATTTTGGAGATCGAGAGCGCCCGTCGAGAGGAAAAGAGAACTGTTGTTTTCTAGGAAATGGTTTTAAAGTACCTCCGGTATCGTGAGTTGCGTGCACGACTCAGAGGAGGCGGCAATTTCCAACCCCCTTAGAGATGAGTTGGGCCAGAAGGACGAGGACATGGTACGATCTATAGGTAGATGCAGCGAGCTTGAGGGGTTGCTTAGGGCCAAGGAATAAGAGCTCGAGGTGAGCAAGGGGGTAGTGGCAGAGTGTATGGACCTTCAGGCGAAAGTGGCGGCCCTGCGGGCAGAGCTTGAGCAGAGCGCAATTAGAGTTACTGGCCTGATTGGTGAGTTTGCGGAGAAGGTGACTGAGTTAAAGGGGACCGAGGAGGCCCGGGTAGCGCTTTGGCGAAGGTCGCGACATTGGAGGATTCTATCTGCGTCCTCGGGTTTGAGCGTGCAACTGAGGCGGAAACAGCCGCGCTAAGGGCGGTGCGGTTTGATGAGCGAATTGGCGGGCTCAAGAGAGATGTTTCGAGCCTAAGTGATCAAGTTGTTGCTCTCGAGGCCGAGAAGGCACAGTTGTTGGCTCAACCTTCATCCTCTCATGCTTCTGCAGCGTCTGACGTTCCTCGCCATTTATACGAGATGTGGATCCACGCTGAAGCTCAGCGGGACATATATAGGAACTTGATATTGACGGGGAAGGTTCCTGAAGCCGCCTTCAAAGATGTTTGTGTTAAAGTGCGTGATGCGCGACTTGCTTGTGGTTATGACCCCGCCACATCGGGGATCGGTGAAGATGAAGATGACGTGGATGGGCTTGCATCTGATGCTTTGTATGATGATGAGTACGCTGAAGGTGTTGAAGGTAGAGATCTGCTGCTGGGACGGATGATAAAAGTGGCGATGGCGCATGTAATGATGGTGATTGTGTTGCTGGTGTATTGGTAAAAATGAGCTTCACACGTGTAACAATTATGATGACTCAGTAATCTATGTGGAGCAATGATGATATGACAACTGGACAAGACTCTATAAAAAGGTACGAGATAAAGAGGAATGGAATAGCATACTCATGGGATCATCAGATACGGGGATCTCAACCTAATTGGGAAGATAAAGAGACATGGTCAGAATGAATCAAGGCGAAATACAGGGCAAATTCGGGATCTTCAATTAATGAGCCAAACGTTACACAATCTTCACGCAACAGTTACGATTAATCATTGTAACGTTACATTAATGTCATTATTAGTCATTAATGCTAAATCACTGAAAAAAGTAGACATTATATTAAGAAATTCCCTATAAAAGGGAGTAAAATATAACTTGTAAGGACACGTTCGAACCACTATTGAAATATACTTACTTTTTACGCACAATTATTGTTTTCTATTTACAAATTTACTCACAGTTATTTCCAGATTCTCTTGGTTATCAGAAACTCGTGTTCTTAAAATAGCTTTGGCAGAGAATCTAATTCTTTGGTTAAACAAATTGGTTCTGTTACCGGGAATCTGATAATCTCTGGTTTGTTTCTCAAATAACATTCTGTGAATTATGTCGAACGCCAACGACAACAACCAACAGAGGGTTGGAACCCCAGTTCCATCGCCCTCAGGATCCCCACGAGGATCAAGGGAACATTCTCCAGAAAGATCTGCGACTCAAAACAATAATCTCAATGGAAATGAACAAGCAGGAGAACAAAATACTGTGAAACAAATGGTTAGTGAATATGTGACTCAAGCCTTGTAAGCTTTCGTGACGGGATTACCGGTTGCATCACCCACACCTCCTCCTAACAACACCGCAACTGTGGAAAATCTACAATCTGGATTGGAGAACTCAGGAAGTAGAGATACTCCAAATGAGTCACTCGAAGCAAGACCAAGTATGTCCAATAATCCAGAATTACAATCTTTATTACTAACTTTGCAGAAACAGGTGAAGGAACAAAACGATCGAATCGAGCAAATTCCTGGAGTACCACCTGTCATCAAAGGCATTGGCGTTGATAGATATTCTCAACAACCTTGGAAGCCAAGTGCGGATCCCTTGCTTATTCCAAAGAAATTCAAAATGCTTGATATTCTCAAGTATGACGGGACAACCGATCCACGTGATCATGTAACTGCTTTTACTACAGGAGTAAAAGGCAATGATCTGACTAAACAAGAAATTGAGTCAGTATTGGTTAAGAAGTTCGAAGAGACACTCACCAAAGGAGCACTTACATGGTATTATCTTCTACCTGAAAATTCTATTGACTCTTTTGCTGAGCTTGCAGATTCTTTTATAAAAGCACATTCCGATGCACAAAAAGTCAAAAAAAGAATGGAAGACATATTCAAAATAAAACAAGGAGACGCGAAATTGCTTCGTGAATTTGTAGACAGGCTTCAACGAGAAAGAATGTTGCTACCAAGGGTACCTGTCAACTAGGCAGCAATGGCATTTGCAAGCAATTTAAATGATAAAAGCTCAGAAGTTACGAGAAGACTCAAGGAAAGCTTAAGAGAAATCCCAGCCACGACATGGAACGATGTCTATAACAGGTACAGTACCATGCTACAAATAGAATAAGATACCATTGCTCAAACAAAAGCTGAAGATCGAACCAGTTCTAGACGCTCCGAACCAGAAAAGAGAGCAGGTAAGAACAGGTACGGCCCATATATGGGACCTTCGGGGCGAGAAACCCATCCCAGGATAAAAACACATGGTCATAATATGGACCGTCGAGTAGAGATACGAGCGCATCCTCCTCAAGATCCAGAAAGGATCGGGATAGGAGTAATGCAAGAGTTGGAGATTACAACTTCAATGTAAGTACTTCTGAATTAATTACACTCTTGAGAAATATGGGCGATAAAGTTCGATGGCCCAAAGAAATGAGGTCGAATCCAAACAGAAGGAATCCAGACTTCTGGTGCGAATTCCATAACGATCATGGACACAGAACATCAGATTGCAAATTGTTGCAAGGTGAGGTAGAACAATTATTAAAACAAGGGTATCTAACAGAATTATGTAGTGAAAAAGGCAAACAGGCATACATGAAGAACAAGCAAGAGCCCCCAAAACTGTTGTCTCCGTAGAGAACAGTGAATGTGATATACGGAGGAGAGGAGGTGAACAGAGTAGTCTGCAAAAGAACAACAAAATTCACCATTACACACGGGAAGCGGATTCGTGAAGACGTAGAAGATAATATATCGTTCGACGAACAGATGTCAACGGATTGCTGCTTCCTCACAACGACGCACTGGTAATATCCCTACTTATACATGACAATAATGTAAAAAGAATATTGATTGATCCAGGTAGCTCGGTCAACATCATTTTGCTGAGAGTTGTGGAAGAAATTCGAATGGAGGATCGAATAATCCCAAAAGCGCGAGACTTATCTGGGTTTTGACAATTCTAAGGTAATAACAAAAGGAGAAATTGAGCTTAGTACCTATGCTGAAGGATTAATCAAGAGCATGAAATTCCAAGTCATTGATACCGACATGGCTTACAACGTAATCATGGGGAGACCATGGATCCACGATATGGAAGCAATACCATCTACTCTACATCAGGTAATTAAATTCCCTTCCAAATGGAGAATTCAACATATTCGAGGCGATCAACAGACCTCAAGGAATATAAATTCCGTGGTACACTCTAACAATAAAGAGGTACTAAAAGAATCAAAAGACGAGGAAATCACCCAAATAGGTACGGAAGAAGATAGCCACAAGAAGGTGAATCAGATCACCACATAAGCAACATCAAAACACATGGACATGGATTCCAGACCCGATGTCATTCAGGAACCAGAAGAGGACGAGCATATAAAAATAACAGCTGAAGAGCTCGAAGCTATCCCACTGTTCGAGCAAGAGCCTGAGTAAAAAGTTCATATAGGCACGAGGCTAAGCCCCACGAGAAGAGGTAAGTTAATTGAATATTTAAAAGCTAACTCAGATTGTTTCGCCTGGTCCCATTCAGATATGACAGGTATACCTCCAGAAGTGATGACTCATAAGCTAAATGAAGATCCATCCTTCGTACCTGTCAAGCAAAAGAAAAGAAAGCAAGGACTATTCAAGAACCAAGTAATCGATGAAGAGGTACAAAAACTCTTGAAAATTGGTTCAATACGCGAGGTCATGAATTGTTAAGCTTTATAGATGCGTACTCTGGTTATAATCAGATAAAAATGGACCCCTCCGACGAGGAAAAAACTTCCTTTGTTACAAACATGGGGACTTACTGTTACAAAGTCATGCCTTTGGCCTGAAAAATGCTGGAGCCACGTATCAAAGGCTAGTGACCAAGATGTTTCAGGAACATCTAGGAAAAACAATGGAAGTATATATTGACGACATGATAGTGAAATCAACACGAGCGGAAGATCATTTCCAGCATCTTTCAATCACCTTCGAAATCCTACGCAGGTATAACATGAAACTAAAGCCAGAAAAATGCGCCTTTGGTGTTGAATCGGGAAAGTTTTTGGGTTTCCTTGTATCAAATAGGGGTATAGAAGTAAACCCCGCTCAGATTAAAGCTATTGATGAAATACCCAATATACTTACGAGCAAAAAAGAAGCTCAAAGACTAACAGGGAGAATTGCAGCCTTAGGAAGATTTATCTCCAAGTCTTCGGAGAAGTTTCAAATTCTTTTCAGTTCTAAAAAAGCAGAATCAGTTCGAATGGACTGAATAATGTCAACAGACTCTCAAAGATTTGGAGTCATATCTATCAAAACCTCCGTTGATGTCTAAGCCAAAAGAAGGGGAAAGGTTGTATGTCTATCTTGACGTTGCAGAAATTGTCGTAAATGCAGTACTGCTAAGAGAAGACAAAGGTAAACAACCTCCAATTTATTATGTAAGAAAGTCTTTATTAGATGCTGAAACTAGATATCTTCATCTAGAAAAACTGGCTTTAGCTTTAATCATGGCAGCTAGAAAGTTAAGGCCATATTTTCAAAGTCATCCAATCACTGTTGTGACCTCGTACCCATTGAGAAATATTCTGCATAAACTAGAGTTATCAAGGAGATTAGCTAAATGGGAAATAGAATTAAGCGAACATGACATAATATATCAGCCTAGGATCTCAACATTTCGTCGCTGATTTTAATACTAGTATAATCCCTGAAGTGGAAAAAGAGTTACAACTCTTTAACGGGGCTAATTCAGGAATATGAACCCTATTTACTGACGGCTCTTCTAATGTGAAAGGAGCCGGTTTGGGATTCTTTTTAATATCGCCTATGAGTGAAAAGATACGACAATCCATTAATTGTTATCCCATAACTAACAATGAAGCAGAGTACGAAGCTGTCATTGCAGGGCTTGAACTGGCACGAGAACTCTCAATTGTGCAGATCGTGATCAAAAGTGACTCTCAACTAGTGGTGAACCATATCCAGGGGACTTATACCGCTAGAGAGGCTCGGATGCAACAATATCTAGAAAAGGCTTGAGACATAGCAAGACAATTCCATACATGGAAAGTTATGCAAATACCCAGGGAGGAAAATGCAGAAGCGGATGCATTAGCTAACCTCGCAGCAATTACTGACGTAACAAATAAAGACAATGCAATTGTCGTACACCTATTTCATTCAGCAATCGACCAGGACAAAAATGATGTAACATTTAACAATTTAACCTGGGATTGGAGAAACGAAATTGTAATTTTTTTTTTGCAGAATGGTACTGTACCAGAAGATAAAAAAGTAACTCAAGCACTTCACTGAAAAGCTGCACGATACTGCCTCATTCGTGATACTTTATACCGCAAAATATTTGGAGGTCTCTTAGCAAAATACCTCGGACCCAATCAAACGGAGTACGTAATGAAGAAAGTACACGAAGGACACTGCGGAAACCATGCAGGAGCAAGATCCTTAGTCAAAACCCTAATCAGAACAGGGTACTATTGGCCCAAAATGGAAGAAGAGGCTGAGACTTCCGTAGCTAAATGCGACAAATGACAACGGTATGCTAACAACATGCATCGACCAGCAGAATTACTACACCCAGTAATATCACCATGGCCATTCATGAAATGGGGCATGTACATAGTAGGACCACTTCCCCCAGCTAAAGGAAAGGTACGGTTCTTACTCGTATTAATTGATTATTTCACGAAGTGGGTCGAGGTAGACGCTTTTAAACAGGTGCGAGAAAAAGAAGTGAAAAGCTTCATATGGCGACACATAATATGCCGTTTTGGAATACCGAATGAGATCGTATGTGACAATGGCCCGCCATTCATAGGCTCACAAATCACATAATTCTTCGAAAGTTGGCAAATCAAACGGATCACTTCATCACCATATCACCCTGTGACTAATGGGCAAGCCGAGTCAACAAACAAAGTCATCGTAAACAACCTAAAAAAACGGTTGGAAAAGCTAAGGGAAACTAGCCAGATGAGTTATCGACAGTATTATGGGCTTACAGAACTACAACAAAAACAGCCACGGGAGAGACTCCATTCGCGCTTGTTTACGGTTCAGAAGCTTTAATACCGGTGGAAATCGGAGAACCAAGCACAAGGTTCACAACAGCAATGGAAGAAGCCAACAACGACGAGTTGAGGACAAATCTAGATTTGCTTAAACAAAGAAGAGAAGCTGCACTAATACGTATGGCAACCCAAAAACAAATTATAGAGCGATATTACAACAGAAAGCTCACCTCAAATATTTTAAAATTGGGGACTTCGTTCTCAAAAAAGTCTTCCAATAAACAAAGGAAGTTGGTGCAGGAAAGCTAAATCTAAATTGGGAAGGACCTTACAAAGTCCGGGGCATCGCTGGAAAAGGCGCTTACGAGCTGGAGGCCATGGACGACAAAATCTTACCAACCAGTTGCAATGTTGTTCATTTGAAGAAGTATTAATTATGAGTAAAAAATAATACCCCCTGTCAGGTATCATTACGTTTAATTTCACTTTTGTACAGTTAAAGTTGTACTAACTTTTTTAGATGATAGGCAAAAAGCTAACCCGTCACCAGATGATGATATTAGACCTGCATAGACACGAGGAAGTAATTGAATTCCCCGTATAGGGTTATAAATTTATGATGGACGTTTTTAAGGGTTAAGCAGTCATCATCTAAAAAAACTATATACCTTCGAGTCCCGCGTGTTTTTCCTTTTTAAGAAAAAGGACCACAAAGAAGGAATAGTCAAGTGCTCGAGATTTCATTCTTCAAAGCTCAAACACTTGGGGGACTATACAGTATGGAAGAAAAAGAAGAAGCAAAGAAGACTATCAAAAAGTAAAAGCTCAAGCCTGAAGATCTATCTTCCCAAACAAGTCAAGGACTATGAGCAAAATCAAAGAGCCGAAGACAAAAGCACAAAGCCTAATTCAGAAACCTTCAAAAATATATTCGTAAATATAGACGAATTTTTAGGTGCAGAATATTAGATACAGATAAAAATGCACATCCATGTACTTAGTCAAAAACTGTTGTAAATAAAAACAGTTACTATAAAAAAAAAGGCATTATCCTTGTATTTATTCAAAAAACTGTTATAAATGAAAATAATTATACCCTTGTATTAATTCGAAAAAACTGTTGCAAAAAAAACAATTACGAAATACATGTTCACATCAAATTTAATGAAAGAAAAAACAGTTACAAATGAGTTATGGACGATACACAAACGCATGTAAAATGTTATGAAAGTTCGAAATGATACAAAAACTTTCTTGAAAACATTGAAATTCCTATCTCTCTTTTGTATATTTACACCATTATGAAGTTGAGACGTCTTCTTTATTAAGTGTCGATCAAAAACGGACCATCTTTTGTGAGTCGTACCTATTAACGAAAAGGCATGAAAAATCTAAGCATTATTTAATGCAAAGTCAAAAACTCAGAGATAAACCAAAAATCTAAGCATTATTTAATGCAAAATCAAAAATTCAGAGGTAAACCAAAAACCTCAAAAAGAAAGCATACAAAGACTTGAGTGTAAAACAAAAACTCAAAGAAAGCTAAAGTCATGTTGTTATTGATATTAATATACTACGACAAAATAAACTAAGTGTTAACTTAGTCTAAACCGGATTAATTTATACATTGGTTGCCCCTAAGTTGTCAGTTGGGGACGTACATAGGATCCAACTTTACCCCCTATGGGACTGGGGGTAACCACCAATTGTTACAAATAAAAAAAAGGAGAACCAAGTTCTTTAAACTTTTCCAGTTGGGGGGATGTCTTCACTGGCAGGAGGAGCAGTTTGAGATAGAGAGACACGAGTTGCTGAGACTTCTCAATCGTCTCTTTGGTTTTAGCCATTTCGGCTTCCAAGTCAAAACCCTCTTGGCCCATTTCCGTCAATGTGTCATGACGGGCGTTCAGATAAGCCTAGCTAACATCAACGGTTGCTTTGTCTTCAATAGATTCATAATCTTTCTCCCACTACTCAGCTTCAACTCTTAACTCATCTCTTTCAGCCACGACATCATCGTGAGAGGCTTGCAAAGGAATGCAGGATCTTTCCAGGAACCAGACCTTCTTTGAAGAGTTACGGAGGTCTTCCTGGGTTTTGGTGAGGAATTGTACAAGTTCACGAGAGTACACCTCCTTCTGGTCCAATAAAGCCTTCAGGATCCTAATCTCCTATGTGGAACGGGAAAGTTGCTCTACAAATGAAGACTCTAGGACACTTTTGTCCTTACCTTCCTGGTTCGAAGACGCCTTCTCGACGACCAGTTCTGCTGCAACAACTCTAACTCGCTGCTCCAAGGTACACTTTTCCTCCTCCATTGCCTCCATGTCAAGTTGTAAACTCTCATACTGCTCTTTCCAATTGATAGCCTCGGTTTGTAAATCCTTTGTTGCTTGATCCATCTGAACGACCCTCTTCATTAACTATGTGCCTACAAGATTGATCTACATAAAAAGATAAACTGGATATGGTAAGAGCTTATATAAGTACGTATGAAAAACAAGTTTTACCTTTAAGGACGAGTGCACAATCTCGTTCATCCAATTCAGGGTACTGTGGCTTTCCAGCTTAGACTTTTCAGTCGGGCCTATCAATGGCTTTAACCATACATCAGCCTGGCCCGACTTTTTTAAGAGGCTGCCCGTCGCTGGAACTTCTATTATAACTTGCCTCGTCCCCCCCCCCCTGCTGGAAGACCCTACTTCCACAGCAGAAGGCACGGAAGCGGGAGCGGATAAAAGAGACACGGGGGCAGAAACAACAACGGGAGCAGGAACATTCATGGGAGAAGAAATAACGACGAGAGCAATTGAAGGAAGTTCTTTAGGAGCAGGAGGAGAGAACACAACAAGGGGGGCTTCATTAGAAATGGTACCAAAACCTTGACGGAACAGGAGATCAATGGATTCACGAAAAGGAGAGGGAGTTGCATCTTCGGGGGCAGAAAGTTCGGATTCAGGCACAGGAGGATCAATAACTGGTGCAAACTCGTCATCAGAAACCACCCTCCTCCTACGTGACATGTGGACCAGCGAATCCTCATCTTCCTCTTCCTCCTCTAAGGTCCTAGATCCACTTGATTTTCTCTTCGATGAGGAGGAACCAACAATGAGCTCCTGGGCCTTTGCCAGGGACAATCTTGAAGCGGACACAACCGCAGCAGAAATACCACGAGCAGGAAATCCTAACAAATGAAAGGGGTCAAATAAAGCTAAAAAAGGGAACAAGTAAATAAAAAACTTCACTTACTGTGGGTCTTAACCTTCCAACCAAACCTCCCAGAGAGGTACTTCCACGAACGTTCTTCTAAATGAGCAATCAACAAGAGTTTTTCTACCCAATCACGAAAACCAGAGACATTCTCAACGGTTCCCATGGTTGCTGCAAAGGAAAAAGAAACAATCACGGAACTGATAATTTATCAAAAGCAAAGGAAAGGAAAGTGAGCAAAACTGTACTCACGTGCAAGATTCCACTTCTCAGGGAAGGGGAGATTTTCTTCACCTACTAAACCTGTAGTAGGGACAGCAACATATCAGACATTCCACCCTCGGTCTTTGTCATCATCTAGAGTAACTAACACCCTTTTACTCCTAGCCGCGAGAGTAAACACTCCTTGGCGGAACAATATCGGATAATAGAGGTGAATAAGATGATGAAAAGTGAAGGGTACGGAAGCTAAATTGGACAAATACCTCAGGCACGCGTCAACTCGCCAAACAAGAGGACCGACTTGTCCCAAACAAACTTTGAAGAATCGACAAAACTCGATGACGATAGGGTCGATGGGAGGCTTGAATACTAATGTGAAAGGATAAGTATAAACATAAGAATACCCGGTCTTGTAAGAGGTTATTCTTTGGTTATCATTAGGAACAATAACAGGAAAATCAGGCTTCCAAAGACAATCCCTGCGTACAAGAGACACCAAGCCCTCTGTTATTTGGGTAGGATAAAGTTCGGCACTGTCATGCGAAGACATTGAAGAAAGTTGTTCACTCATGACCTGACTATCCTTGGCAAAAGAGAACTCCGCAGGGATAATTTCATCGACTCTCGGCTCGCGAAGCGGTTCACTATGTTCTCTACTCTTTGATGAAGATCTAGAAGCCCTAGCCCTTGAAGAAGATAAAGAAACAGAAGACCTAGAAGAAGATGGGGGAGTAACATGATAAGAAGAAGCACCCCTGGAAGGGGTAGAACCTAAGCTCCTAAGCCTACCCCCTCTCCTACTCCGTGTTGGAGCAGAAGAGGGAGTCTATTCGTCTACATTAATGACTTTCCTAGATTGTTGGTTTGAAGAAGACATATTTACAAAGAATGAAGAATTTACAAATAAAGAAAGAAGGTCGGAAGTTTTCGTGAAAGTAAAGAAAGGCAAATGGGTATTTATACTCGAAGGCAACCGTCAAAAAATGAAAAAAACAGTGATGTGAAATTCATAATTGAAGTTATCACTCCGTGACTGATGCAACCGCAAAAAGCCCTAAAAGGCACTGAGTAATTGCAGAACCAACCCGAGAATGCCACGTGGCACGGGCATTAAATGGAAGTGACAAGCGATGCATACATTCAGATATGGATGCAATGGTACGAGTGAAGCGGCGGCAAAATATTCCCGCCATAAATGAGTATCCACTTACCAAATATTAATCGATAAATAAATGGTAAGTGGAGGGACGATCTGTATTGGTAAAAATGATCTTCACACGTGTAACAATTATGATGACTCCGTCATCTATGTGGAGCAATGATGATATGGCAACTAGACAAAACTCTATAAAGAGGTACGAGATAAAGAGGAATGGAATAGCATACTCACGGGATCATCATATACGGGGATCTCAACCTAATTGGGAAGATAAAGAGACACGGTCAGAATGAATCAAGGCGAAATACAGGGCAGATTCGGGATCTTCAATTAATGAGCCAAACGTTACACAATCTTCACGCAATAGTTACGATTAATCATTGTAATGTTACATAATGTCATTATTAGTCATTAATGCTAAATAAATTAAAAGAGTAGACGTTATATTAAGAAATTCCTTATAATAGGGAGTAAAATATAACTTGTAAGGACGCGTTCGGACCACTATTGAAATATACTTACTTTCTACGCACATTTATTGTTTTCTATTAACAAATTTACTCACAGTTATTTCCAGATTCTCTTGGTTATCAAAAACCCGCGTTCTTCTTAAAATAGCTTGGGCAGAGAATCTAATTCTTTGGTTAAACAGTTGGTTCGGGCGATGAAAGTGGCGACGACGCAGATGGTGTAGTGTGATGCTTTTTGTACTTAGCTTTTATCACTATGTCTTTTTTTGCTTTCTCTTTTTGTGGGGGCGTCTTTCTGGCCCTTTGTAAGATGTTTTATTTTCTTTGGAATGGAATGCATTTTTGTTGTATGTTCTCAATCTTCTTCAAATTATTTTCTTTGTAAGAGTCCCTGACTCTCGGTTGGTTCGAATGAGGTCAAACGTCAATTAATTCGAACGAGGTCGAATGTTTGTCAATTCGAACGAGGTTGAATGTGATTCGCTTTGAGCGAGGTCGAATGTCTGACTCTGAGTGATTCGACGAGGTAGAATGTTAATTAATTCAAACGACCATTTATTGTTTTCTATTTACAAATTTACTCATAGTTATTTTTAGATTCTCTTGGTTATCAGAAATCCGTGTTCTTCTTAAAATAGCTTGGGCAGAGAATCTAATTCTTTGATTAAACAGTTGGGTCGGGCGATGAAGGTGGCGACAACGCAGATGGTGTAGTGTGATGCTTTTTGTACTTAGATTTTATCACTATGTTTTTTTTTTGCTTTCTCTTTTTGTGGGGGCGTCTTTCTGACCCTTTGTAAAATGTTTTATTTTCTTTGGAATGGAATGAATTTTTGTTGTATGTTCTCAACCTTTTTTGCCTTTCTTCGAATTTTTTTCTTTGTAAGAGTCCCTAACTCTCGGTTGGTTCGAATGAGGTCAAACATCAATTAATTCGAACGAGATCGAATGTTGTCAATTCGAACGAGGTTGAATGTGAGTCGCTTCGAGCGAGGTCAAATGTGTGACTCTGAGCGATTCGACGAGGTCGAATGTTTGACTGAGTGATTCGATGAGGTCGAATGTTTGACTGAGTGATTCGACGAGGTCGAATGTTAATTAATTCAAATGAGGTTGAATGTTTGTTAATTCGAATGAGGTCGAATGTTTGTTAATTCAAACGAGGTTGAATATTAGTCAATTGGAACGAGGTCAAGTGTTTGACTAAGTGATTTGATGATGTTGAATGTTAATTAATTCGAACGAGGTCAAATGTTTGTTAATTCGAATGAGGTCGAATATTATTCAGTTCGAGCGAGGTCAAATGTTTGACTGAATGATTCGACAAGGTCGAATGTTAATTAATTCGAACGAGGTCAAATATTTGTTAATCCGAACGAGGTCGAATATGAGTCGATTCGGGCGAGGTCAAATGTGTGACTCTGTGATTCGACGAGGTCGAATGTTAATTAATTCAAACGAGGTCGAATGTTAATTAATTCAAACGAGGTCGAATGTTTGTTAATTCGAGCAACGTCGAATGTGAGTCGATTCGGGCGAGGTCAAATGTGTGACTCTAAGTAATTCGACGAGGTCGAATGTAGATTAATTCGAACGAGGTCGAAGGTGAGTCGATTCGAGCGAGGTCGAATGTGTGACTTTGAGATTGGTGTAATATATAAACTTGGCGGAGAAATGAGAAACTCATGTACTTGTGTATTTTTTATTTGTATATACATTCATTGGAGAGTTTTACATGTTTCTGCTTAGTTCGTACATACATTCGAGAAGTCCAGTCTATCTAGTCCGTTCATCGGTCAGCCTGGAGAAGTAGTCGATAGGCCGGGTGATGAACTTAACATTTAAACTTCGAGATGCCCTCTTCGTCGCCTCGTTAAAAACCTCCCGAGAAAACCCAATTGGGATAAAACACGGGGTGAAGGAAAAAGAGTACGATTTGGAGGTCGTCTATCTCTAGAAGTTGAAGTATTTGAGGTGAGCGGCGTTCCAATTGTTTGGTGGTAGTTTTCCTTCCATTGTTTCTAGTTGTAATGACTCTTTGCTTGCCGCCGCCGTGATTTTGTATGGGTCGTCCCAATTGGTTCCCAGTTTTCCTTCCCGTGGGTCTTTGTTCGCTTGTGTTTTGGCCTTGAGTACATAGTCCCCGACTTGGAATGGTCTGGCTTTGGCTTTTTATTGTAGTACCGCTCTGCTTGCTGTTTTTGAGCTATTATTCTTATGTAGGCCATGTCTATCCACTCATCGTTTCTCCTGTGCTTATTTTCGGCGTGGTGTGATATGCCCATAACACTTCTGGCAGTAATTTCGGCCATCGTCCCTTGGCGTTCTCAAGCTTCTTTTTCATGATGTTTAATATTATTTTGTTGGAGGACTCTGTATGGCTGTTGCCTACTGGGTGATATGGCGTGGATAGTATTCTCTTGATGTGCCAATTTTTCGAAGAACTCGACGGTCTTTTTCATAGTGAACTAAGGTTCATTGTCGCACCTCATTTCTTTTGGGATACCTAAGTGGCATATGATGTTTCTACATATAAATATGATAACCCCTTGCTCGCGTATTTGGGAGAATGCACCTTCTTCTACCCACTTGAAAAAATAGTGAGTTAAAACTAAGAGAAGTCGTACATTACCTCGTCCTGCTAGGAGGGGTCCGGCGATGTCCATTCTCTATTTGATGAAAGGCAAGGGCGAGGTGACTGAGTGGAGGTGTTCGCCCGCTTGGTGAATCATGAGTGAGTATTTCTGGCATTGCTCGCACTTTTTGACGAACTCGGCGACCTCTTTTTTCATTGTGGGCCAATAGTAGCTTGCTCGTATGAGGCATCTGGCCAGAGCTCGATTGCCGGTGTGAGCTCCGCAGTGGCCTTTGTGTACTTCTTCGAGGTCACACCGAGTTTGGCTTGGTCCTAAGCATTTTGCCAAGGGGCCGCCAAATGTTCTTTTGTACAGGTTGTAATTGACGATATTGTACCTGGACAACTGCATTCGAAGCTTCTTGGCTTCTTTTTTATCGGGTGGGAGCACTCCATCCTATAAGTATGAGATGATACTATTACGCCAGCCCCAAGTCATGTTTATAGTTCGTACCTCAATTTGGGGTGTGTTTGGTATAACGGAAAATATTTTCCGAGGATTTTCTTGAAACAAGTAGTAATTTTATTCATTTTTCGGTGTTTGGTACGCATTAAGGAAAATGACTTCTCAAGAGTATTCATAAGTAATTTAGATATAATAAACATGAAGCCATAAACTTTCGAACCAACAACCTTCTGAACCCACAAATTTCATAAACTTCTGAACCGCTAAACTTTTGACACCACAAATTTCGAACCCGTAAACTTCCAAACACATAAACCTCCAAACTCATAACTTTAGAACTTGTAAAAATTTTAACCTTTAAACCGAAAAATTTAAAAACTTAAACTAAAAAATATATTAAAAATATTTTTTTCAGGGTGGGGGGGGGGGGGGCAGAAAAATGAAAAAATAGAAATTTTAAACGACAAAAAGAGTAAAAAAATAATTTTTGTAGGGTGGGGCGGGTGGTGCAGAAAAATGGAAAATTAGAATTTTGAAATTGCGAAAAAAATAGGTAAAACAAATTCGGGTTTGTGGGGGTGGGGGTGGGTGGGTTGGTGAGGGTGGGGAAGGTTGAGAAGGAGTTTTGGAAAATATTTTCCCTTCTTTTGTTAAGAAAAACATTTTCCTCCAATTTGAGGAAAATGAGTTCATAAGGAAAATGTTCTCCTAAACATTTAAGCTAACAAAACATGAGAAAATTGGAAAACATTTTTCGGAAAATGTTTTCCTTCATACCAAACACATCCTTGGTATATTGATGAGTAGAGGAGAGTGACCATGTATGCGTCTCCGGTTATATTCTCGGTAGCTGCTGCCAGTGTGGCGAGTCCGTCCGCTTCGATGTTCTGCGCTTGGGGTACTTGGTCGAGCTAGAATTCATCGAACTCGGTTAATGGTTTGAAAATTTCGGCCTGGTATTTCTGCGGCCTTTTGTTCTTTGATTTGGAAAGTCCCTGTGACTCGATTGGCGACGAGCTGTGAGTCACAGCGCAGGGCTACTCGTCGCGCTCCGTACTCGAGTTCCAATTTTAACCCTGCAATCACGGGCTCATACTCGGCCTCATTGTGAGTCATATTAGGGAACCGTATGGACTGGCGAATTACGTCTCCTGTCGGGATCTCAAGCACGAGTCTCAGTCCAAATCCTGATGCGTTAGAGGCGCCAACGGTGTACAGGACATCGGTCGTGTATTTTGGTGGAAGCTCAGACGGTTTCTTTTTCAACTTCGGGCATTATCTTCGCGCTGAAGTTGTCGACGAAGTCGGCAACTACCTGCGACTTTATCGCCGTTCGCGGATGATAGGTTATATCATGCTCGCTCAACTATATGGACCACTTGGCCAATCTGCCCGACAATTTGGGCTTGTGCAGGATACTCCTAAAAGGGAAAGTCGTGATCACCGAGACAGAGTGACGCTGGAAATAGGGTTTATGCTTTCGTGAAGCTTTGACCAAGGCCAACACTAGCTTCTCGAGGTGGGGGTACCTCGTTTCAGCGTCGATCAGCGTTTTGCTAATGTAGTAGATTGGAGATTGCGTACCTTTGTTTTCTCGTACCAAGACTCCACTTACCCCAACATCGGACACGACCAAGTAGACAAGGAGACACTCTTCGGGTTCTGCCTTAGCGAGTAGCGCGGCATGGACAGGTAGGCCTTCAGTTCCTTTAAGGCGTTGACGCACTCAGAGTTCCACTAGTATAAGTTGTAGGTGATGGATTTCATGGTGTGTACCCATGGTCGGCCTATGATGGTATTGTACGTCGTATCCTGGTCCATGATATGGAACGTGGTCTCCAATGTGACGTCGCTGACCAGGACGGGCAACGTGATTTCTCCAGATTCGTTCAATTGCATTGTTAAAGCCTCTTAGTGTGATGCAACGCGACACTATCTTCTCCTCGAGCTTCATTTGGGTGAGAACTCGAGGATGGATGATGCACGTGCCGCTTCCATCATTGACCGCAATACATTTCACGTTAGTATCAAAAATACGTAAAGTAATGACAAGTGCGTCGTAATGAGGAAGGACCAAATCGTGGGTATCAGACTTATCGAAGATGATACTTTCTTCGAGTTCGTCATACCTTTTGTGGGAAATATATTGCTTGAGTTTGTGGGTGGCGGTGAACTTCACGCTGTTGAAGGATGTGTCGATGCCTCCTCCGATGATCATTGAATGGTTCGAGCTGGGGAATGTGGTTTGGGCGGTCCTTGGTGTTGTTCTCGTCCTCGGGTGAAGTTGGCCCTTCCATGATCGCTTATCATCTCTTTCAAGTGTCCTTGATGGAGCATGTTCACTACTTTTTGCCTCAAGGCTATACAATCTTCAGTCTTGTGGCTTCGCTCCAGATGGAATTAGCAGAGGACATTCGACTTTCTGGTATTTGGGTCGGACTTCATCTTTTGCGGCCATTTCACCTTGGGGACGAGCTTCTCTACGGCATAGACTATTTCTGAGGGGGAGACACAAAAATTATGAGCAGATAACAGTGGGGCCATACCTATTTCGTTTTGGTGAGTCCTTGTCTGCGGCCTAGATGGGCCATCACCATGGGGGGGGGGGGGGGGGGTTTTGCTGGATGGC